>JARLTB010000238.1:690000-819468 GCA_030141615.1 Unio pictorum | reverse complement strand
TATATATATATATATATATATATATATATATATATATATATATACTATTATTTTAGGTGGGTTGTAGGCAGTTTCGTCGTCCTCATACTCATGTAGTGGGCAGATGAAATGGTTGCGGGCAGATATGAAACTGCCCGCAACCCACGTCATATTTATCTTCGCTGTTATTACAAATTTTAATAAAATAAACATATATACTCATTTCTAGATCATATATCAACTATACACACTTATGTACTACACAAGTAATTGCTTTATTCATGTGTAATTACGATTTCTAGTATATTGAATTGAATTGAATTATATAAATGAGTTGCTTCCCTTTGTAAACTAATGATTAACAGGCAGCGCGAAAGATTTACCCCGGATGTAATTCCATTCGGATTGTCTGTTTGTTATCATGTGAGGTATCGAGAGCGTAAGTTGCAGGATAAAATATACGCCTATAAGTTGCCAACAGCCACCATACATGTAAATATCAAATATTTATTATTACATAAGAAGTATTCAGCAGTTATAACTCTTAACAAAACGCATTTATTTTTAAGTGATTTCTTTTAAAATATCGTAATAACTGTCATCTAGCCACGATTACAGGGGCTCGTTATAGAACAAATTAGGAGTATCCGTGCATGAATTAGGGTCTAACCTGTAACAATATAACACCTAAATCACATTTTATTTATTAATGGAAGAACAATATATGTATTGCATCAAAGTTGGATAGCAACGGTTGTGTTATATTGTTACAGGTGAGACCCTGATTCATGAATGGATAGTCTTAATTTGCTTTGTAACGAGTCCCTGTGACCATGACATATTCGTCTTTACTGTTACTAATTATTTTCTGAAAAAGGAAAAAATATGTTCACTCCATATACTGTTGACTGTAATCTTCAAAATAATTTTTTACGGGTATTTAGAATATCATGTAGGTACATATACAGTACAGTGAATGGTTCCAATACTCGGAGTTGGGGGTGGGGTGGAGGTAAGAGGAACTCGCGCACACACATTGAAAAGGCCATTAGGAAACCAATTATTGTTGGTGGTTAAAAAAATACCTAAGTTTTGTTTCCTTAGTTAAGTATATGAACATTGCTTTTAGGTAATAAACTTGATCCTGAATAACATCAGCTGTACAATCAATTTACATAGTAATTACTTTTAAAGCTTCTGTCTTTTACTTTAGTAAAGAAAAAGCAATATATGTATTACATAAAGATGGATAGCAAGGGTTGTTACAGTTGCATCACATATGCGATAATTTTGCTACCTACTGGGACAACCAATGCAACTGTAAATTTATGTTAACTGTCCATCATTTTTGTGAAAATCTTCATATACCTTAATACTTGTGTCGAATGGACTTATCCAAATATGATCATCTTTTTGGAATATACTCAAATGTTAGGTTGTTATAGTTTTCAAACTGAATTATATAGTTTTTGATAGTAAAAAAAAAACATTACAAAATGCTACAATAAGCTGATTGGTTTTCCATTTACTTGAGACACATTTTAAAATGACACAATTCCATCCATTTACTTGGGTAGAAACTCAGTTGTTAGTATGCCGGATGCATGATCGCTGGATCACTAGTATGAATCCTGCACCAATTAATTGGGTTGGCTTTTGTGGGTCTGAGATGGGATTTTTAATATGACACCATTCCCGTCCTATTATTGTTAATTGGGTAGTGATTCAGTAGTTAGTATGCTGGATTCATGATCATTGGGTCCCCCGTTTGAATCCTGCCTTGATTTACTGGGTTGACTTATGTGTGACTCTGAGCAAGGAACTTGGCTCCCCTAGTCTTAGCACTGAATAGTCAAAATCTGATGATGGGCCTTTAGGCACCATTGCCAGCCAATCAATTTGGATAATTAAGGCCCTTAATTTATGGCAGCTGAAGAATTACTATTAGTAGTATTGGTACAAACTTGCAGGGACAAACTTAGAGACCTAATCGTGTTTTGTATCTTATATGTTTTCAGCATGTTTTTTTTTATACCAATTTCATTGTTTTTGTCATTTGTTGTTCTGTAGTGTAGTCATATCATTATTGATGGTGTAAAGAGCTTAGAGCTTCGCAGGATTATGCGCTATACAAAGTCTTCGTTATTATTATTATTACTAATAACAAGTTCAAACAATAAAATAGATTTTGCCAAGTCATTATTGATTATATCAAGAAAGACTGGCTTTTTTATCTTTTAACTTGATTCTTGTTCTTACATAAATAACTTTTTAAGATCTTGTGATACTTGTTTTTATAACTGGTAGAGTTGCCAGATTGCAAATGCTGTTGTATTTTATTTTTTAATATTTTATCCTGTTCAGAGCTTTATATTAACAGTGCACCCATGCCAATATCACATAATTTCTTGGCACCCCAGTTTTATGTTCAGAGGCCCTCTTGGCTTATCATGTAATTTAATTCTCTATTCCACTCACTACATTTAACAGCCAATAACTATTTTAATAAAGTAACCTAGCTCTTTACCAATTTCATCTATTTCTAACAATTTACTGTTTTGTCAAAATTAAAAAGTTGGTACTAATGAATGACATCTCATACTTCCTAGTCTTGGTCACCAAGATGTTTGCTTTGTGTCTTCCTCGCTGTATCCATGGTCAAGATATATTACTCCCATTGCCTATGCACAATATAGTTTTCATGTGTTGATATGTCACACAACACCAATAAACTCTGAAACAATTGCCTGAAATTACTCTAGCTTCATGATGTACATTTACATCATCAACGGGGGGGGGGGGGGGGGGGCAGAGTGGTCTGAAGCACTCTATGTTATTGATCACTGCCATGTCACCTCTGACTTTGTGGGTTCGAGTTTCAGATTCAACCAATGTGGGTATGTGGGAAAGCTTGCCGGTAGCTTCTCGTGGGTCGGTGGTTCTTTCTGGAATTTTTCCCAGGTTCTTCCTCCACCAATAATACTGGCTGCCATGTATAGCCTTTCATGTGCTGAAAATTGGTGTTAAACCCTACAACAACAACCATCATCAAAACTAGTACCTTCAAATAAATGTGCTTTTCAGTGCATTTTGAATGTTGTTTACTTTTTTGTGTCTTTATTATTTATCCAAGTATACTTATATTAAAGTAAAATCTATTCATGCTGTTAATAAAGTGGTGACTTTTCTTCATTATTGTTATACAGTGCAACAAATTGTTGCTATGTGTCAGTTTATTTGTGTTGTTGTTGATGGGTTATCTGTCGGTAAAATATCATGTCATTGGGATTGTTTATGTGGCCTAGTGATTAGAGCGTCCGCCTTTGCATGCAGGTGGTCACAAGTTGAATCCCTGGCTGAGTCATACCAAAGACTTAGAAAAATGGTACTAACTTGGCACTCAACATTAAGAAGTTAGTGTTAGGACTGGTCGGTCTGGTGTCAGTATAATATGACCAGGTGGGACATCATGCTACATATATGTGTCATGATTTCCCAGTGCTGGGCATCACTATAAACTGCCACACTGCAGATACGGTGATATGACTGAAAAATTGTTAAACCTATATTAAAAATCCGAATCACACACACGCATATTGTTTATTGGCCATAAATGTTACATCCATGACATACAGAATCGCAGCGCAATTATTATTTTCAGTTCAGTACCCACGAATGTAGTTCTAGTCTATTTTTAGAACATTTTGTCCGTTCTCATTTGGTGGTGATGGAAGAGTTATATTTATGATTTTTTTGTGTAGGAATTTCAAGGTAATAGTTTATTTTTGAGAATATGAGCTCAGAGACTGGTTGTCTGTGTGTATTTTGGGGAGAGTGCACATTGAGTAATAAGGTCTTGGTGATGATCTGGAAGTGAAATCTGTGTTCTGTTTACATGCTGTTCTGTTTACAGTGCAGCCACTCAATTAAATGTCGGTGAACCCTTGACAAGAACTTCACCGTGAAATCATCTTTGGATGTATTTTAGATTAACATTTGATTTCAATTGTATTGATTGTCACACAGTTGAAAGGTCAGTACTGAAAAATATATGTAGATAACATATAGTAAAATTAATTGTGATGTATGTCCTGTCAGGGCAGTTATTATTTAACTTTAAATTGCTATAAAAATGTTATTGTTAATGATAGACACATGAAATTGGAATGTGTTATATAATATATATATATATATAATGACTTCGGTAAAATAAAAATAAAAATAAAAAATTAATTTAATTTTTAGAAATTTTAATGAAATTTAAAAAATATTTTTAAAAAAATTAACATTTGCCCCTTAAAATGCACATAGATAATATTTTTTGGAAATTATATTAAATTATACCAGCATGTTTAAACTCCTACACCATATACAAGCACTAATGTTGGATATTTGTCAAATTTTCTCAGATAAAATATCTTTGTAAGTTAAAATGAGACCATCATTTAAAATATGTGAAGATAAAATTCTATATTGTACTGGTCATTCAAACTATTTTTGTGTTTATGATGGAGTGACTTCCTGAGTAACACATATCTGCTTGTATAGCCTTTAGTAATTGTTAACAAACATAGTTACAGGGTGTTTAGTGAGAGGACAGTGATGAAAACTTTATACTGGAACCTACTCAAGTTCTCTACTAAATCATTTTAAACTGTCTAAGAATGAAATGCAGGTTGAAGGGATAAAATATTCTTTCCTCATGTATATTTACCCTTGGATGTAAGAAAACAGCAGAATGATGTACCGGTAAGTTGAACACAAAATGCATTCACTATTATTGTTCAATTTGGTTCAGAGATTGATTAGTGAAGTGCAGCATTGTAGCCTCTATGATGTTATGGTAATTCTAATGATTCATCTTAATTTATGCATTATTAATTACTAATAATATTTGCTAACTTACACTGTAAAGATTGCATAAGATATATTCAAACAGATAATTAGATTTTAACTGTACAACTGATCTTAACATGGTTACATAACCCACATAAACAAATATGCACACATTTTAGAATGTTTGGAATCCAAAGTTAACATTCAGTATATCATATAGGCTGATATTGTACCTATAGTGAATCTGTAAGGCACATTTCCAGCTGTATGATCTAAAAGTATCCCAAAATGTTTTTTTTTCTTCATGAATATGCCAATGTATGGTAACATATTTCAATTTAGTACTTGGACACAAACACTCTTAAAATACACTTTAAATGTTCAAACAGATCATTTGAATTATGTTTGCACATTTGATCATAACAAGTACATTGTATATGTCCCACATATGCAAATTTCCATTCTTGTTTACAACTTTTGGGGATCAGAATTTCACATTTAGTTTATGATATAGGATGTATTGGTACCTGTAGTTGATATGTGTGGCCACATTTGGCTGTATTCTCTTGCAATATCCAGAATTATTATTTCCCTCATGAATAAGATTGCTTATAGTAATATATTTTATTTCACTACATTGTCGCTTGACTTTCCTGTATACTGATATGTACGTGTACTTACGTTTACACCAATGATCAAACCTCATCATCCCAACATTTCTTTAAATTGTATGATGCATAGTCTACTTGATTAGCTATTTAACCTGTAAATGACCAGATATGCTTCTAGAAACCTCATATACCTTTATGATGAATTTATTACTTTAATGCATGGCTATTTCTTTACATTTCTGAGTGTCACTATGTCACGTTTAATATTTCTTTCCCATGCTTACAACCTGAATGTTATTTGGAAATCACTATATCTAACACATTTTAACTTCATTTACTTTCAGCTTACTGTTTTCTAGACCTACGTGAAACATGTTATATCATTTCAGGTCTAGCCTGGTATCTGAACCAAAGTATTATAGTTGGATCAGCTTGGAAGCTCTCCAGCAGTCTGGTGGTGATAGCAATGTTTCATTAGGACATATGCAGTGTACTGCCATTGGTGACCATGATTAGTTCATATCACCACACTAATATATAACACCTCGAAGACGTGGCTTAGGTCTTCATGAGTGAGATTAGCACCATTGTTCAGTAAGGTAAAGCCTACCTAGAAACTGTATTTTCCTATCCCATTGTCGCTTTTTGTAGTTATCGACACTGAAATGTAATGCAATTTTGCTTAAAAAATTAAAACATGGTAGTACATGTAATCCCATCAGAACTTTAAATTTGAGTGCGCTGTTAGTTATACAAATAACTGCCAAAATATCTGACACAATAAATATGGAACATAACACCAGTCATTGCTTCTTTAGTGTGTACACCTATATGCACCTAGACAGGCATATTTAGGTTTGTTGCCAAAATCACTATGAGCCATGTTCATGACTTCACTACCCCTCTGAAAAATTTTTTCGGTTATACGGACCCAAACTACCAATCATTTTAAATACCATTGATTGGTCAACTTTTCTGTCTATAATTTCTCAAACTGTGTTTTCAAACTTTTATGAAAATTTAATTTTGCAATACAATTTTGTGTATAAATTTAAATATTTTTAAAATTTCCATTACAATTTTATTTGATCAATATTTTTAAACTTCAAACATATTTTTAGACAGGTCTTATCTTGTAGTACGATTGGGTTTTAACTGCATTAAAAAAGTCCTTTAATTAAGGAAGATATAGCAAATTTAGTTTTTGGTTTCTCTAGAGCATTTGGACCAACACATGCACCTTGTGGAACACCAGCACTACACACTTTCCAATAGTCATTTGAATGCATTTGTTGATCAAGTTTAGCAAGCATTGCTATTTGAGGACCTTTTGTATATGTATGTCTGCCATACATATCCATATCATTTGTCAACTGAATATGTCAGTCATCGGACATGACATGTCCATAATATATACCATGCAGTTATTTGGTCATCATATTTTAATAATTGTTTAAACAACAATTACACCATACAGCCACAAAGCAGAAGATAAAAGAGGTAAGAAAGACTTTTCATGGACCAAATATCAATACTTTAACAATTGTGCAAGGATAAATATTGTCATTACATCTGATCCATATTGTGTGGCAGTGTCAGTATCTATCAGATCATTAAGAAAGATATTTTTTTCTCTGTCTTTGGTTTTAAGACATCAAACATTGTTTTTCAAAATAATTTTTTAATGCAGTTCAATTTTTAGATGATATGTTACAAAACAATTTTTTATGAACTTATGTTATTTTTATGAAATTTTTTATAGTTTCCTCTAACAGTCTCAGTGTGCTTATAAAAATTGAAAAAGTCAAATTTTATTTTAATCAGTCATGAATAGGTACAACATTTTCTCAGGGAATAATTTTACTTACTTAGCAAGAAATATTGAAAGTAATCATGAGCTTACTAATAAGTAATTATGTGATAGTGGCTATGGAAGATGTGCCATTCTCTTTGTTTTGACTGCTTTTTTGTGCAGGTCAGTACGTGACAGAGTCTCTGTGTAAAAGTGAGATGGAGCATGGTGTCTGTGTATGATAGTGAATGCATAACACTGTCAGAAAGATTTCAGTAGATGTATTATGTTTAATTATATTTTGTGGATATCAAAATGTATTGGAAGGGTATTTATGATTGTGTTTTTTTAATTGCTTAATTTATTTAACACAAGTGTGATTGGTTGTCAGTGAAGACATAATTACACAAGAGACCAGTATTGTAATTAGCAGCCATGATCCTGTTTTATATCATCATTTAACAGATAATAGAGTTGGTTAGGATCAATAAAATTACAAGGAATCTTGAAACAATAAATTCAGTCCCTAATGCAATTTGTTTTCTTTTTTCACAGAACCAGCATATCATGTGGTCACACTGCATCAAATACAGTTACAATAATGCCAGTATTATGGTTGGCATAAACAACTCAGTTCTGACCAGAATTCACTCAGAGAATCCAGCAGTGTTGAACAACAGTACCATCCAGTCATAAAGGAGTGCAAACACAAACACAAATGGCACTTATATTTTAAAACCTCCAACTGAACTACTGATAGCAGGAAAGACTGCATTTAATTAAGACTGTTGCAGTGTTTGATAGATTTTAAAGACAGAAACCTTGTGACTTTTTTAAAATGTCTGTGTGGTTGTGATTCTGTGAGTGTGTACACTTGTGTTTGTTTGGTGATGATATTTGACAATGCAAAGCTAACCAACTATATTTTGTTTGTAAATGTATTAAATGCTTTAAAGAAAACTTGTTATTTTCTTGTATTTGGGTTTGAACTTACAATTTCTGTAGGATTATATGAAAAGAGCTTATTCTGAATTGGACGATCTAGCTTTGAGGTGGTGGTGAATGCACTGCCTCACTGACCCCCCCCCCTTTTTTTTTTTTTCTTTTTCTTTTCTGGACGTAAAAACACCTTTTTCAGTCTCAGGAACCATCTGGAAATATTGCAAGTATGACATTGTAAGGCTCTGCATCCGCCTGTCAACAATCGCTTCTTGCCATCCTGGAGTCCATATTCTGATCTAATTATGTCAAACATGGAATAGAGCTTTATATCATCAAAATCTCTTAAAATTCAAGAATTAGTAAGAGACATGGATATTAATGTGTTGATCTTGCACTTGATTGGCTAAACTTGTTACCACTCTGGAATCCATACATTTTGATATGATTTGGATAAAACTTGGAATATATCTTTATTCGATAAAGATCTCTGACAAGTTTGATAATGACCAAGATCTATGCATGCTAATAAGGAGAACTTGCATTTGAGTGGAAGCCATATTGTATTATCTGATTTTAATCTGAATTGCAATAGGGGCTTATATCATTAAGATTTTGGATGGAAGAACAAGACTTACACATATTAATCAGATAATCTTTCATTTGATTGTCTTAGATTGTTACCACTCTGAAGGCCACATTTCTAATCCAACTTTGACCACGTTTGGAATATATGCTTAAATCATCAAGATGTTGGTCAACAGTGACAGATCCAGTAATATTGTTATGGAGTGTAAACAAGTAGGCATAGGGTCAGTAAGATGGAAACTATGGTGTTGGCCCAGAGGTAAAGGTCCTACATTTTAAATATTTCCAGGTCATCCTTTTAACCATCTAAACATTTAAAATACTACTCTTAAAAATGTTGCTGCTGTTTCATGTTCATTATTGTGGGGGGTGGAGTGCATGTCATTAAAGGTCAAGTTCAAATTAACAATGAGTGCGATCCACACATATCAATATGGTGATCTTGTATCAAATTGGCTGATCTTTTTACCTCTCTGGAAGCCGTTTTTCTGATTAAATATTTAAGATCATGAATAAATTTGGTAATGGGTATAATCCACACATTAGTAAGATAATTCTTTGCATCTGATTGGCTGACCTTGTATCCACTGGAGGCCAGATTTCTGATATGATTTTGAATAAATGCATATATCATCCAGATCTCAGATGGATTTGATAGTGAATGAGATCAACACATATTAGTAAGGTTATCTTGCACCTGTTTGGCTTAACTTGATCCCACTCTGGATATCATATTTCTGATCTGATTTTGATCAGACTTGGGATATATAATTAAGCTCTTGCATAGGTTTGATAATGTGTGAGATGAACACATAACGATGAGCACTGTCTACTCTGTCAAATTTCATTTTCCCTATAGCAGTTATTGAAACTGCTAAAGTTACCAATAGTGTACTTTGGACTATTTCAACTTCATTTCACGTCGACGTGGGAGCAGCCATTTTGATCAACTGTCTTCGTTCTGCAGCCTCTTTGTGTATCTCATGCAACATATTAAGAAATTTTAGTCACAGTAAATGAAAGTAGCATTGAGGTATGTCATCATTTTCTCCAATGAACCTGTTGTAAATGCACGCAAATTTACCATATACCAGTCCCAGTTTCAGAAGTATATAATAAGCAGAGCAGAACCATAAAATTAAGCATGTGTTATTATTGTACATTTTGATTTTAGTGGCATAGAGTAAACATTGAAATCGTGAGCATCTAAACAGTTCTTTTGAATAATTAGTACGCATTTATTTCACAGAGCAGTATTTGTTGGTCGAACACAGCTCTCAAACCCCAGCCCATCAGGAAAAGTGATCTATTTTAACAATACATAATGTATTGTATCAACATAGCAACCAATATTATGCTAAAGACAGGACACATGATGTACTACAATTTGTCCTGAGATGTCATTGATAAAGTTTTCATGCTGAATAGAGATGGAACATATCAGGTTTATAGAGGTCAAAGGGTACAATGTTTACTAATTCTTCCAACACTTAGATATACATGTATATAAAAAATAATTTCTATTTATCTACCGGTCTGTCTGTTTATAATCTAGCATATTTTGCAGGTATACCTATCTACCAGTAAAAAATATCTTTCAGATATGGCATACACATATACATAGATGGTCCTCAACTGACAATGTTTGCTAAACAAGACCAACAAATGACTATTTGCCAACTGAATATGTCAGTCATTGGACATGAGGCGTCCATAATTATCTCATGCAGTTATTTTGGCCATCATATTTTAACAATCCTTTAAATACCATACAGACACAAAGCAGGAGATAAAAGGGGCATGAAAGATTTTCTCATGGACTTACCAAATATCTTTGCTTTCAATAATTGTGCAAGGATAAATATTGATATGTTTGATCCATACACCATGTACTTTTTAACTAGATTGTGTGTCAGTGTCGATTCCTGTCAGATCATTAAAACCAAATACATTATTTTCTGTCTTTGGAGGTTGATTGTTTTATGACACCAAAAATTGTTTGTTAAAATAATTTTTATTGGCAGTATAATTTTGAAATGATATGTTACAAAACAATTTTTCATGAACTTGTGTTTTGAGACATGATCTCCAGTGAACCTTGATTGTTTTTCAAGTAACAACCACAAGGTGTTTATCAGCAATTGAACAACTCAAAATTATCTTATTGGTTGTGAATAGGAAAATCTGAGCTAATTTAAAAATACATATTGTATTTTTTCACATTAGCAACCAATTTTTTGCTAAATACAGGAACACAAGACTTACCACATTTCTACGAGAGATCTCATTGATAAAATTTACAGGTTCAATAGGGATGAAATAGATCAGGTTCACCGAGGTCAAAAGTACGAGGTTTGCTCATTCTTCCATTAGTAGTATAAGGAAGCAAGTGAATTTGCCTTGTAATTGTTCTTTATTTTCTTACAAATGAATGAATAGAAACACTTTTACATATACTTCTTTTTCTTTAACCTATTCCAAGTTTGTATTACTTCTGTCCTCAAAAACATTTAATTTCCCCACAATTAGAAACATTTCAAACAATACTGCAGCCACAAAACATTGTATCAACAACAGCAAGAAAGGCTATTTAGATTATTGTTTATTTATAGCATCAATATTAATGTATGAATTTATTGAGAAAATCATACGTGATGATATTTAAAAGAGAAAAGCAATTGCACAAATGTTCATGTTTGTTTTAATGTTCCACTCTACAGTTTCATTGCTTGAATAGGGTTTGACATTTAAAGGAATAGAATTTCTCAGGTGTTCCTCATTGGTTATACTGACTATTTATAAAAGACCTTTCATATGTTAGGTATCATTAAAATAAAATAAAAATTCACAATTTTTTTGGTGTATGATTTTGACCTTCAAATATGCACCTCTCAAAAAATTTATCTCTACTTGGTCATTTTCACTTCCTGATCTCTACAGGTAAAGTAAAGAAAAAAATCTAACATTATGTTTTTTTATGGCTCTACTGGTCATAGAGTAGAGTAGCTAATAGGATGGTCTGTTGTCTGTCATCCATTCATCTTCTGTCTGTCTGTTAGCATGTTTGTTTAACACTTCTCCTAAACTACTTGGAAGATAAACTTGACAATTTACACACATTCTTCTCAAGGTCTAGTTGGTCCTAAATGAAAAATGTTTTGCTTGGTCATCCAATATAACTGCCACAGTGGCCATCATAAAAGTCATGGGGGTTTTCATGAAAAAGACTTATTATGTTGTCAAGTTGGTCCTGAATAAAAATTGTATCTACCTGACATCCAATATGGCTGCCACAGTGAATATCTTGAAAATCTTGTTATCATTACTGCTTCTACATGGATGGAAATATCAACATGAAGTTTTCACTAAAAGACTTATTATCATGTCTGGTGCCTTCAAAATGAAAATGGTTCTGATCTGACATCCAAAATGGCCACCATAGCTGTCATCTTATTTCTACTGTTCTTAGATGGATGGTTATATCATCATATGGCTTTCACTATAAAAGAAGAAACGTATGCTGTCTAGTTGGTCCTGATTAAAAATCGTGTCAATCTGATGCCTAATATGGCTACAATGGCAGTCATCCTGAAAATCTTGTTATTGCAACTCTTGCGAAAAGACTTTTTTGGTCTGGTTGGTACTGGATGAAAGTGGTGCTGATCTGATGTCCAATATGGTTGCCACAGTGGCCATCTTAAAATGGTATCACTACTGCTTATAGATGGATGGTCATCACCTTTTAGTTTGTGTTTAAATACAAATCTAATGGCATAAGTCAAAATAGACTGCCATGAAAAGAAACGTTTTGCTTGTATACAAAAGGTAAGATATTATTATTTAACATAATACCTACACATATTATGTACAGATGGATTGCTTCGTCTCTGTACTGAATATCCATTATATTATCACCAATTTACGTGGAAACATCACATCAAGGCAAGGATATACGCACATAAATAAGATATATTTATCCATAAATGACTTATTTAAGCTGATTCCTACACCTATTATTTACTCTTGGACAGCTATGTTACAAAGCTCTATATCATTAGTAATATTACCAATTTACGTGGAAACATCGAAACAGGGTAACGGTACAAGCACATATCATGAAAATATATATCGTAAATATCGCTTTGAGCAAACAATACCTTTTGTTAATATTTATGCTTAATATCTATAGTAGTACCCGTTTACGTGCAAAAATCTCAAAAAGGCAAGGGTACTAGTATATATCATGGATATTTCTTTCGGAAAAGTCGCTTAGCTAAGCAATATTAACAAACAATACTAACGTTCTGATTTTGTCTTTTTGCACAAATATAATGGCATGGATCGATTTACACTGCCGAGAAAAAGATAAATTGATATCAAATTTGTACAAATCTGTGGTTGTACACGAATCGTAAGGCTTTCTTTTCAATACGGAAAACTTGTGTATAGGCAGGCGCACGGACAGACAAATATTGGCTTCTTTAACATGATACCTTTTATATACTGTTGGATAACTTGGTCTCTATGCTTGAAATCTATAGGATTATCATTAATTTACGTGGAAACAACAATGAAGGAGTACATGCAACGTTCCCTCTAAGCGAATGGTAGATGCGCGCGCAGTGTTCGCTGCACTGCGCAAGCAATACGGAGACGAGCAAATTTTAACGTTGAATTTAGCAAAAATTGACAATTCATCTGCGCGGGGGATGCCTGAGCAGCTGCCGCGCGCGCAGAGGGAACGTTGGGTACATGCATATATCATGATTATATCTATCCGTAAAGTCGCTTAGATAAGCGATAGTGAGGAAACAATACCAACGATTTATTTTGCATTGTTAAACAAATCTAATGCCATAAATTGATTCAGATTGACGAAAAAACATATTGATATCAATTTGTCGAAATATGTGCTTATAACCAAATGGTAAGATTTACTTACCCATATGCAAAACTTATGTATATGCGCATAGACAGATAAATGGTGACTTATTTAAAATGATAACAACACATATTATATAATGTTGGATTGCTTGTTCTCTACGATTTATATATCTATAATGTTAGCACCAATTTACGTGGAAACACCACAACAAGGCAAGAGTATAAGCACATGAAATGAATTCGCGCCGCGTAGATAAGCAACATTGAGAATACATTGCCATCTTTTTTATTTTGCTTTTTTTCGAAAATCTAATGACACAGATCAAGTTTGACAGCCGATAAACATATTAATTTATAACAAATTTGTCCAAATCTGTTTTTGTATACGAATGGTAAGACTTTCTTTCCAATACGGAAAAGTTATGTAATGGCGCACGGACAGAACAATGTTGACTTATTTAACATGATACATACACATTTTTATTAACTATTGGATAACTTGCTCTCTATGTTTACCTCTATAGTATTATCACTAATTTACGTGGAAACAACAAGGAAGGGGTACATGCATATATCATGATGATATCTATCGGTAAAGTCGCGTTGCGTAGATAACCGATATTGTGGATACTTTGCCATCCTTTTTATTTTGCATCTTTTCGCAAATCTGATGACACAGATCGATTTAGACTGCCGAAAAATACATTAATTAATATTAATTTTGTCCAAATCTGTGGTGTATACGAAATTGTAAGACGTTCTTACCTATACAGAAATTGTTTGTATAGGCGCATAGACGGATGAATGAAGACCTATTTAACATGATACCTTAACATTTTATATACTGTTAGGTAGCTTGGACTCCATACTTCGTAGGTATGGTTTAAGGACCTAAATGTGTGGAAGATTGTCAACAAGGCAGGGATAGATGCTCATAGCCTCTACAGTAGCTATTCAAAGCGATATTTAGCAAACCTCTAGAGTTTGTGCTTTTATACAAATCTAATGGCATAGGTCAATTTAGACTGTCATAAAACACAAAAATTGGTATCAAATGTGTCCAAATAAGTGCTTGTATACGAATGGTAAGACATAATTACTGACAGAAGAATGAACATTTGTTTACAATGATACGTACAAATATTATGTTAAGTTAGATTGTTTCATCTATATGCTGTATATTTAAAATATTATCCCCAATCTAGTGGAAACATGACATCAAGGCAATGGTACACGCACATCAATAAAATTTACCCGTAAAGTCGCTTAACTAAGCGATATTGGGGCATTTTCACACAATTTCGGTGCGAGAGATCTTTTTAAAATGCCCCAAAACATATAAATTAATATAAAATATTTCCAAATATGTGGTTGTATTCGAAACTTGTGTATAGGCGCACGTACCCACAAATGACTTATTTAACCTGATACCTACACCTATTATATACACTTGGATAGCTTTGTCACTATGCATTATATCTATAGTAGTTTCACCCATTTACGTGCAAATATATCAAGGCAAGGGTACTAGCACATATCATGGATATTTCTTTCCGAAACGTCGCTTAGCTAGGAATATTTAGAAACCATAATAACGTTCTGATTTTGCATGTTTACGCAAATCTAATGGCATAGATCGATTTACACTTTTGATAAACAGATAACTTGAGATCAAATTTGTCCAAATTTGTGATTGTGTACCAACGGTAAGACTTTCTTTTCAAGACGGAAAACGTATGTATAGGCGCACGGACAGACAAATCAAGACTTAATATGACACCTACACAATTTATTTACTGTTTGATAGCTTGAACTCCATGATTCATATTTATGGTTTTATCACCAAAATATGTGGAAGCATGTCAACAAGGCAAGAGTACCTGTTCAAAGTAACTTTATATCTTATATCAAGGTGATATGTTGCAAGCAACACAACGTTTTTTGTGCTTTTTTATACAAATTTTATCATATAACTTTAGACTGGAGTGAAACATAAATTGATATCAAGTTGTCCAAATCGTTGGTGTTACATGAATGGTAAGACTCTTTTACCTATGCGGAAAAGCTATGTAATGTCGAACGGAGAGACAAATTAAGATTTTTTTAAACATGATACCTACGCATATTCTATTATATTTGGATAGCTTCGTCTCTAGTCTTTATATGTATATTATTATCACCAGTTTACGTTGAAGCATGACAACACCGAAAAGGTTCAAGCACTTATCAATAATATATATCGATCACTAAGGTGACTTAGTTAAGCGATATCGAGGAAACAACCAATTTTTTATTGCACATTTACACAAATCTAATGACATTGATAGATTTAGACTGCCGACAAACACATAAATTGATTTCATATTTATTCAAGTATGTGGTTGTATTATAATAGGAAGACTTATTTACCTATATGTAAAAGGTTTGTATAGGCGCACCGACAGACAAAAGAAGACATTTTATTAGGAAGGTACCTGTACATTGCATATACGGTTGGATAACTTGGACTCTATACTTCATATATATGGCTTTGTCACCAAAATATGTGGAAGAATTGTCAACATTGCCACGGAAGAGGTCCATAACCCGTAAAGTAGATTATCAAAGCAATATTTAGCAGCAATACCAACTTATTTATTTTGCGTATTATACATGGCATAAATCAATTTAGACTGCCATGAAACACATACACTAATATCAAATGTATCCAAATCTGTGTTTGTATTATGAAGTGTAAGATTTATTTACATATACAGGAAACTTATTAGAGGCGCCTTGACAGACAAATGAAGACTTTTTTATCATAATACGTGGAAACAACAAGACAAGGGTACAAGTACATATGAATATATCGAACCGTAAAGTCGCTTAGCTCCGCGATAATGAGGAGACAATATTTTTTGTGTGCATTGTTACACACATATAATAGCTTAGATCGATTTAGAAATTGATATCAAATGTGTGGTTGTATACGTAGTGTAAGATATATGGAAAACTCATTTATAGGCGCACAGACAGACAAATTAAGACCTATTTAAGCTGATACCTACATATTTTATATGCTGTTGCAGACCTTGTACTCTATGCGTCATATGTTATCACTCAAAGTTGTGAAACCATAACAGCAAGGCTAAATTGTTTGAAATGAGCCTCTGCTTTTCTCAAAAATGGGACACTAAACCGCGAATCCGACACTTCTTTGTGATACGCGTCATAGATAGAATCCCAGTATATTGTTGGCAGATTTTGCTTTTATTTTGTGGCTAAATCCAAGCTGCTGACCGTTCAATATAATTGTAATGAGGGAACATAATCACGCCTTTTAGTAACGGTCACTTCGTGTAATCAATGTGAAATCTACTCTCCTAACTGTCTGAACTCACAGAAGGGGGGAACGAAGGTTGCCTTGTTAGCATAATCTCCCATCTGTATCCATTCCAAGCTAGAGTAAAATTAGATGTACTTAATTATTACAATATATAATGGGATTTAATTTTAATATTAAACATCAGTTATGATTTACATCTCTCAGGAAATGAATACTAATGTGATTCATATGAACAAACTGTAACAAAACAGAGCAGTAAATAACTCTATTCCATATCTTTTGTGTGTTGGGGGGGGGGGGTGAGATGGGGGGGGGGTATCAAAGCGATATTTAAAAAACAATAGCACTTCTTTGCGTTTTTAAACAAATTTAATGGAATAGATCGATACAGACTGCCGAAAAACATGAATTGATATTAAATTTGTCCAAATATGTGGTTGTATACGAATAGCAAGACTTATTTACCTACACAGAAAACGTATGTTTAGGCTTACAGACAGACAAATGAAGACTTATTTAAAATTATACCTACATATATTATATACTGTTGGATAGTTTCGCTTCTGTGCTTTAATTTATAGTATTATCCATTCGACGTAGATTGCCGATAAACATACAAATGGACGGTTTTCTGACGATTACGTACGATTACGTACGAACGGACAGGGCGAATAGCATGTGGTTTTCACTGCCAGATGAGGTTTCTCAGCAAGGATGTGTCGATATGTTGTACTGCAAGATACGATATTGTAGTTTGGGAGAAAATGGTTGTCAAACATTTTTCACACGTTGCAGACATCGTCGTGACATTACTATTTTTTTTCCTTACAGACGAACGGACAAAACGATTACTATGCGGTTTGAACTAACCGATTCGTTTCATCCAAACAAACTCGCTCGTTAAAGTTAGTATGCTTGTGTTCGTTTGATTATTGTTATTAGTAATTATAATGAATCAAAGAAAACTATAATGTGTATGTATGTATGTATGTATGTATGTATGTATGTATGTATGTATGTATGTATGTATGTATGTATGACTAACTGACTGACTGACTTTATTTCCTCTTGAACAAAGATTACATCAGATTAATCAAATTCAGGATAATACAAAATCATGAAATATAACGAACAGAGTATTTAATTTTTTTTTTAAAAAATAACAAAAATGGTGAAACGTATACCAGTTTAATTATCAATGTAGTTCTTTCTACATGACATATGTGCTTATGCATACATGCATATATATATATATACACATACACACACATATATATATAAATGTACATACATACACATACATATATATATATATATATATATACACACGCAAACACATATATACACATACACATATACACACACATACACACATCTATACATATATATGTGGAACAACATGAAACCATTCTCAAATGAATAAAGATAGCAAAAGGTGACACTCTTATATTATATGAGCCAGAGAGCATAATATCTCCGTGATCTATCATACAACAAAATTACGGAATTTGACAACAACAGGATGGCCTTTTGTTTTTGCTTGTTTTTTAAATTAATTAATTTATTTATTTAGCTTAACTACTTATTACTGCTGTTATGTTATGACATGTTGGTTGAGAGTAGGATATGCATTTTATTGTAAAATGAGGTTATGCTTTATGCCGTTACCAACATGAGTTTATCCCATACATCATCGTCGATAGACGACAAGCAATCTACTCTGCTTCCAAGAAGTGTCTTCAATAGTATATCGTCTTCTTGATTGAATAAATTAACTCCGTCTCTCACCTCTAAAGTGTCAATCACCCTCTCAAAGAAGACGTATCGTTCTGCAAGTAGCATTTCACAACCTAAGATAAGATTTTCGCTCTGTCGTCAGTGTTTTTTCCACAGTTTGCATATCATAACTTTTCCAACCGGCATGATATATAGTTTCACTATTTCAGAGAGAGGCCATAACATAGATGGAAATTTACACCCAAGAAACCATATACTGCTTGGTTTTAAGTCCAAATGAATGTTTCTGAAGCGAATAAAGTCGCTCCTTAGTTCAATATCTGTATTCCAGGTAGATTCTTCGATGTTTTGAATATTATCAATAATATTCCGATTCCAAACAAGTTTACCTTCGGTTTGTACTCTTACTGCATAGTCTAAGAGAACATAAGAGAAAAAGCACAATTTCATCTTATCTATGTATGTTTCCATTGACTAGAGTCCTAAGGTACTACGCGTTGCCTCTTTCGGCGAATATTTATCCAAAGATTGCATACGTCCCGCTGCATATCTCTGACATAGCTCAAGTTCTTCTATATTGGTGTTTGTCATATTCGACCATAATTCACATCCATTATAGGACTGAGGGTAGAATGATTCTTTTCCAGATTTTCATACTTGTTAGAGGGTTCATTCCCCTGTCTCTGATACCAATAAAATAAAAAGAGTTTAATAAGTGTTTACCTTTATCGCATGCTTCTTTAATCGCGTCGTTAGGTTTAAAGTTGTACTTTAGAGGTATGCCGGCATATTTCTTACTTTTGACTACTGGAATTGGCGACTTGTCGAATAGAAAAGAAGGGATATCAGTTCTTCTTTTGTTTGTAAAGAGGATGCTGCAACTTTTATCTGCGTTATATTTCAATCTCCACCTTTTCGCATAATTAGAAATTGTATCGAGCAGATGCTGCATCGAATGATGCGAATTAGCCATTACAGTTGTGTCATCCGCTAATAAGACACACGGCAGGTGGAGATCGACAAGATTTAGGCCTCGCAAAGTGTGATCTAAATCAGTGATCAAATCGTCTATCATAACGAGAAAGAACCAAGCGGACAAGATACGACCCTGCCCTACACCCTGTTTAATATTGAAATGTTTGGACAATTTGCCCGCAAATAAAACAGAACTGGTTACTCCCTTAAACGAGTCTTTCATGATGCGCCACGTCTTCCCTTTTATGCCAAGTTTGTACAGCTTGTAAAATAACCCATTGTGCAAGACTGTATTGAATGCCTTAGCATTATCAAGAAATGTTGCATAGACAGGAGTATCTTTATCCATATAGTAGTATATAGATTCTTTGATACAAAACGCTGCAGTGATACTACCACAATTATTCCTAAAACCTTGTTGCAATGGATTGGGAAAATTAATGTGCTTAGAAAATATAAGCAGTCTATTATATATAATTTGCTCTAGGATTTTCTGAAGCACTGGAACTATAGTTATATCACGGTAATTATTCATATCTAATTTGCTTTTTCCCCCTCCTTTAAATATTGGTATTACTAAACCTTGTTTCAAATGGCATGGGTACTCCTCGGCCTCGTACACTATTTTGAAGACAGTTTCAAGTAACTGTACACTGCTTTGAGTGTCCGCAAACAGTAAATGATCGTCAACAATACCGTCGTGACCACATGCCTAATCTTTATTGAGAGAACTAATTGCACTACTAATTTCTCCTCTAGTGGGAATTTTGTCAACAACTTTATCAAAGTGGGAATGGGTTTCTATACTCTGTTTTTTAACCTCTGCTAAGACCATCTGGTAATGATTCTCATCGTACAGATAGGTATTGTCAGGTAGTGACAAATTGGAAAAATGATTTGCCCATAAGTCTCTTATAGAGTCGTGGTCGCGTACAATTTTTCCCTTAGATTCAATTTCGCATATGTAATCACGTTTATGTCTTTTATTCCGTATAAACTTATAGAAAGTGGAAATATCGAGCTCTGCAGCCTTTCCAATCTCACTGAACTGTTCTCTATCACACATTTCTTTTGCTCTCAGTAACTCTTTTCCAAACAGTTTCTTCGCTTTCTTATAGTTCGCGTATGACTGAAATTCCCATCCTCTTGGCCTACCATTAGAGATCCTTACCCTACGTTTCAGCCTCATTTCTGTATGAAACTTTTTTACGTTTAGTAGTTTCCAATAGGGGTTAGCGTACGGGCAAAACCTTTTTATGGGCAGAAACATTTAAGCTGCGTCATGTAAAATTCATTGCGTGTTGCTTCCTTATACCTATTTATTTGTTCTGCCGATGCTTTCTTCCAATTTATGGAGGTAATTATATGTATGTATGTATGTATGTATGTATGTATGTATGTATGTATGTATGTATGTATGTATGTATGTATGTATGTATGTATGTATGTATGTTTCTTGTTTGTTTTTATTATGGTTTATCGCCATTTTTCAGCACAATATAGGCTATATTTCTAAATATTTCCAAACGTCTCACACCAATCTCTACCAGACTTTATATTTTCATACGACCTTTACCCATATACCATTCGTCTTTAGAACTCTCTCTCTGACGATATCCGAAATCCTCCATATCTTTCTATTTTTAAGAAACGTCTCTCTAATTCAACTAACGGGTCATCGCACTAAAATTATGCTACTGGCAAACGTCATCTTAATATCCTACATATTATACCTAGACACGCAGGTAGTCCCCTCAAATCTTACCTTTACATGGTGAATTTAGTTAACTCTTCCACATTTGCTTGTGATTATGATAATGAAGATGTCGAACACTTTGTTTGTCTATTGCTCCTTACTTAATATCCAATTATCCCAGCTCTTTCGCTCTATCTTTCAGTATACTAATAGTCTTAAGTCTAGATTTATTACTGGAATGTGATGTCGATATAAGTAAAGAAATAAACTATGTAATATTTTTAAATGTTCATAAATATATTATATGAACCAGATATTTATATTGCTTACAGTTATATTCTAAGTAACGAATCTATAAAAGAAACGAAATATACAATAGTGACTATAACCAGTGTAATGTCTTCTCTCTCTCTCTCTCTCTCTCTCTCTCTCTCTCTCTCTCTCTCTCTCTCTCCTGTCTCTGTCTCTGTCTCTGTCTCTCTCTCATTGCTTCTCTATTAATGTACATACGTATATGTCTCTTCCGTTTGTCCTTTGAAATGTTACATGCCTTTTAATAGATGAAAATTTTGAATTTTTTTTCATATACACTCAAATCTTTGTTAAACGAATGGCATCTTTGGACCACTTTTGTATCTTTTGGGAAAAAATCTAGATGAGTTAGACAACTCGTGTCGAATGCCATATTATTAAATTAAATGACAATAAAATATCTTTAAAACAAACGTATTTAACGGTATTGTAAAATATAATTTGAGCAAACTACACAGTCTCTTTCCAGCCCTCCAGCCCTAACTAATATTAGACCCATTTTAGTTTCCTTGGTCCAAGCCCTCCTGGTAGCTAACTTAGAAATTCAGAGTATCTTCAACTTAAGACACATAAACTCCATGGATAAATCGAGTCTGAAGTTTGTATGGCCAGTCTCTGGATTGCACACGCTTTTCTTTGTTTGGAAAAATAGCCGTGATTAATTCCTAATATGTAAAAGGACATTTGTAACTGGCATTTCTGTAGGTTATGAAGAATGGAAATAATAAACTACCACAAAAATATTTTTCTTCTCCATTTATTAATTTAACATATAAAGGCCAACACCCCCGAAATTAGGTCGAGTATTTTTAAAGACCGTCAATCAGTTACAGTGTAGAGTTATTGTTTGAATCGGTCTTTATATCCGGCATACACTGAGCGAATAGATCTTGATCAACAGCTAGCATCTCGATATTTGTAATAATGTGTGTAGTTTTTTAAGGGTGGGAGGTGGGACGCAGTAAATTCCGTCAGTGTGTGAATTCGTATATACCTCTGATTATGATAGGGTGCTGATATCTTCATGGTAAACCTACTTTCGGGTGGACTGCCCACAACGCACCTAAAACTGGTATATAGTATTATCATTGTTCGTTGGGTCTTTATATTCGCAGTTTGTATCAGCTACGGAATCCACAAAACTGGTACCACGAATAATATTCAACTGAATACAAATTTTGTCGGTAGGATTCAGTGCAAAACTCTTAGCATTTGCTCAAGGCTTTGTAATTATAAAGGGGGGGAGGGGGGGTATTTTCTGTGCTATTCTCTTGTTAGGCATGAAGATTTCGCGGAAATGCGTACAAATCTTTTCAGATGAGCATAAAAGACACTTATTTCTTTTCCTCCATAGATTTACGATGCTCTCAAAGGATCCTCATATTTAAGTAAAATTATGAACGTTACCAGTCGTTACTGAGTTGGAAAGATGCCCAGTGAAACTACGAATTGCGCCACGTATAATGTATAAACAACACTTGGCAACTTTTAATGATACAATTTGGTGTTTTTTATTTATTTACTTATTTATTTAGTTATCAGAACTCTTTGAGAACAAGAATGTAATTACCGATTACACAGCTCGCCTCCACGAAACTTTTCGTAGTTTTCAACTGCCATGCATAAAATAAGTTAATGCCAAAGTTATCGTGACCTACAAAATGTTGGCCATTGTCACAGGGCATAACATTCATAAAACAATAAAGAGCATTCCTTTTTGTTCTATCAAAGCAGCGGAAGCATAATGAGTTGATTAAACACAAGGATATTTGTTCTGCTGTTTTGCAAACCATTGCTAATAAAATCAGCTTCAGAAATTATTATTATTGTCTACCCTAGAAGAAAGATTTTTCAAAGTGGAAATCACTGACTGTCAGTATCGCTGGAATGACAACCAGTATTACAACTCTTACAAGTATTGTTCATGCATCAGTAAATAATCTTGAGTAGCCACTGCAGCTGAAATACATGAAGTCCATTCATCGAATACCTCCTATTCATACACTGTATAATACACATTTTACTTACTAAGAATAACCTATCACAGTATAAATGTTTAGTCATAAATCGGGAACGTTTACAACTGGATATGCATATTTATTTCTATTTTGAACCGTACTGTCATAAAGGTACTTCTGTTCAGGCTAGTGTGTATATGTCATGATGAAAGCTTATGTCGTCATCAGTTTTCTTTCGTTGCTCTTTATAAATAATGATCAAAATAATAAGACTTTCTTTCATCTTTTGTTAGATTTCATATTTTCTTGAAAAAAATTTAAAATGTATCTGGAAAGTAAGCATAAAAAAATACAATCCTTTAAAAATGAAATTTGGATCTCGGTCTGAAGAATTTATATATTCTAGGTTTCTACTCAGGTATTTGTAATTATTTATAAACGAGTGAAAGAGAAACTAGTTTAAAAATGTAAAAGTGCGAGTTTGCTCAATTTACAGAAGGGTTTACTTCCTATCATCCCATCTATCTGTTTGAATTTAGACTGCAGATATATAGAACAGACCATTATATAAGACAGCTGTTATCAATGTTAATCTAAAATCCCCATATTGGAAAAGACGTACTAAAAGTACTGTTACAATAGTTAGACACTGATCGGATGGATCAATTTTCCGAGCGTATTTAGTTTCCGATAGGCGAATCAGAGCACAAGTAAGCTGCCTTCGTTTCATAAGCTCTACTAGTGTAGAATAGATGAAATAAGTTTTAAATTAGCACGTAAATTTTAGGACACAGCAAAATGAAGTTGTCTCTTTTGTAACCAAAGTGTAACTCAATAAAGGATTATAATGGCATGTAAAATTATATGAACAACAATGAAGTATCTTTCACGAGAGTCGCAAAAGATTGAAACTATTCAACGTATTTCATAAATTTCATTTTAAATAATCTCAAATGTAAGATTATGTTATGTGTATCACATGACAAAAATGATATTCAATAAAAAAAAAAACCCACAAAAACAGGTTACATAATTGACTTTAAATTACATTCGGATGCATTCGTCATTACACCTTCAATTCATGTATCGTCATGCCTTCGTTTGCTGTGTTATTGGGTGTTATTAAACGTATAATATTGGAAAATATCATATGGGTATATTAATCTCTAGAGGAGCCACCGTGGCTCAGTGGTTAGTGTCTCAGACATGCGACCGAAAGGATGAAGGTTCAAGCCCTGCCATCGGATCAAATCCTCAACCTTATTGGAAAATAATGAGATAACAAGTACATTTTACAAAGACATGGAACCTGTTATCTCCACTGAAACGTACGAACCGATCCTCTAACTTTGCAAGAAATGATCAGGAGAAGTGCGAGCTGCTGAACTCGTAATTTTACTCTGTTACACGTTTAAAAAATTATGATAAACACTTACCGCATTTTGAAGTTAGAAATCAAACTGTTATTTCTGCCATCATTATACATAAACAAGAAATTATAGATGTAATAACAAGTCTTGACCTAAACATAACCGCTGGAACCGATCAAATAAGTTATAAACTTGTACAAGTATAGTTGAAGAAATGTATGTTCCATTGCAAATATTTTTTTAAATAAATCACTCGAAGCCAGCGTATTCCCAACATAGTGGAAGCTAGTGCATGACATGCCGATGTATAAGGAGATAAAACGCTATCGTCTAATTACAGACTAATTGTTGACATCGGCTAAATTATATACACTATTCATAAGTCCAACCTTAGAATATGCTTCTGGAGTCTGGGATAATAACTCTAATGAAGATTCGGAAAGATCGGAAAAAAGAAAAAAAATCAGATGGAAGCTGCACGGATCAATACAGATCTATACCCATTAATTCTTCTAGATAGTCTCTTTATGCGGAAACTGTTTGGTTTGCACAGAAAAAGGAAAAAGAAGAGATTATGCATAATGTATTCTATTATAAATACTCAAGTACCTAAGTATTTAAGCGACCTCCTTCCACAAAAGAGATATGAGGCATCTAATTATCGTCTACGTTACTCTCAAAGTATCACACCAATCTCTACCAGACTTTATATTTTCATAAGACCTTTACCCATATACCATTCGTCTTTCGAACTCTCTCTCTCTCTCTCTGACGATATCCGAAATCCTCCATATCTTTCTATTTTTAAGAAACGTCTCTCTAATTCAACTAACGGGTCATCGCACTGAAATTATGCTACTGGCAAACGTCATCTTAATATCCTACATATTATACCTAGACACGCAGGTAGTCCCCTCAAATCCTACCTTTACATGGTGAATTTAGTTAACTCTTCCACATGTGCTTGTGATTATGATAATGAAGATGTCGAACACTTTGTTTGTCTATTGCTCCTTACTTAATATCCAAGCATCCCAGCTCTTTCGCTCTATCTTTCAGTATACTAATAGTCTTAAGTCTAGATTTATTACTGGAATGTGATGTCGATATAAGTAAAGAAATAAACTATGTAATATTTCTAAATGTTCATAAATATATTATCGGAACCAGATATTTATATTGCTTACAGTTATATTCTAAGTAACGAATCTATAAAAGAAACGAAATATACAATAGTGACTATAACCAGTGTAATGTCTTCTCTCTCTCTCTCTCTCTCTCTCTCTCTCTCTCTCTCTCCCTTTCTCTCTCTCTCTCTCTCTCCCTTTCTCTTTCTCTGTCTCTGTCTCTCTGTCTCTCTCTCTGTCTCTCTCTCTCTCTCTCTCTCTCTCTCTCTCTCTCTCTCTCATTGCTTCTCTATTAATGTACATACGTATATGTCTCTTCCGTTTGTCCTTTGAAATGTTACATGCCTTTTAATAGATGAAAATTTTGAATTTTCTTCATATACACTCAAATCTTTGTTAAACGAATGGCATCTTTGGACCACTTTTGTATCTTTTGGGAAAAAATCTAGATGAGTTAGACAACTCGTGTCGAATGCCATATTATTAAATTAAATGACAATAAAATATCTTTAAAACAAACGTATTTAACGGTATTGTAAAATATAATTTGAGCAAACTACACAGTCTCTTTCCAGCCCTCCAGCCCTAACTAATATTAGTCCCATTTTAGTTTCCGTGGTCCAAGCAATCCTGGTAGCTAACTTAGAAATTCAGAGTATCTTCAACTTAAGACACATAAACTCCATGGATGAATCGAGTCTGAAGTTTGTATGGCCAGTCTCTGGATTGCACACGCTTTTCTTTGTTTGGAAAAATAGCCGTGATTAATTCCTAATATGTAAAAGGACATTTGTAACTGGCATTTCTGTAGGTTATGAAGAATGAAAATAATAAACTACCACAAAAATATTTTTCTTCTCCATTTATTAATTTAACATATAAATACCAACACCCCCGAAATTAGGTCGAGTATTTTTGAAGACCGTCAATCAGTTACAGTGTAGAGTTATTGTTTGAATCGGTCTTTATATCCGGCATACACTGAGCGAATAGATCTTGGTCAACAGCTAGCATCTCGATATTTGTAATAATGTGTGTAGTTTTTTTAAGGGTGGGAGGTGGGACTCAGTAAATTTCGTCAGTGTGTGAATTCGTATATACCTCTGATTGTGATAGGGTGCTGATATCTTCATGGTAAACCTACTTTCGGGAGGACTGCCCACAACGCACCTAAAACTGGTATATAGTATTATCATTGTTCGTTGGGTCTTTATATTCGCAGTTTGTATCAGCTATGGAATCCACAAAACTTGCACCACGAATAATATTCAACTGAATACAAATTTTGTCGGTAGGATTCAGTGCAAAACTCTTAGCATTTGCTCAAGGCTTTGTAATTATAAAGGGGGGGGGGGGGAGGGAGGGGTATTTTCTGTGCTATTCTCTGGTTAGGCATGAATATTTCGCGGAAATGCGTACAAATCTTTTCAGATGATTATAAAAGACACTTATTTCTATTCCTCCATAGATTTACGATGCTCTCAAAGGATCCTCATTTTTAAGTAAAATTATGAAGTTTACCAGGCGTTACTGAGTTGAAAAGATGCCCAGTGAAACTACGAATTACGCCACGTATAATGTATAAACAACACTTGGCAACTTTTAATGATACAATTTGGTGTTTTTATTTATTTACTTATTTATTTAGTTATCAGAACTCTTTGAGAACTAGAATGTAATTACCGATTATTCAGCTCACATCTACGAAGGTTTTCGTAGTTTCCAACTGCAATGCATAGAATAAGTTAATGCCAAAGTGATCGTGACCTACAAAATGTTTGCCATTGTCACAGGGCATAACATTCATAAAACAATAAAGAGCATTCCTTTTTGTTCTATCAAAGCAGCGGAAGCATAATGAGTTGATTAAACACAAGGATATTTGTTCTGCTGTTTTGCAAACCATTGCTAATAAAATCAGCTTCAGAAATTATTATTATTGTCTACCCTAGAAGAAAGATTTTTCAAAGTGGAAATCACTGACTGTCAGTATCGCTGGAATGACAACCAGTATTACAACTCTTACAAGTATTGTTCATGCATCAGTAAATAATCTTGAGTAGCCACTGCAGCTGAAATACATGAAGTCCATTCATCGAATACCTCCTATTCATACACTGTATAATACACATTTTACTTACTAAGAATAACCTATCACAGTATAAATGTTTAGTCATAAATCGGGAACGTTTACAACTGGATATGCATATTTATTTCTATTTTGAACCGTACTGTCATAAAGGTACTTCTGTTCAGGCTATTGTGTATATGTCATGATAAAAGCTTATGTCGTCGTCAGTTTTCTTTCGTTGCTCTTTATAAAAAATAATCAAAATAATAAGACTTTCTTCATCTTTTGTTAGATTTCATATTTTCTTGAAAAAAAATTAATATGTATCTGGAAAGTAAGCATAAAAAATACAATCCTTTAAAAATGAAATTTGGATCTCGGTCTGAAGAATTTATATATTCTAGGTTTCTACTCAGGTATTTGTAATTATTTATAAACGAGTGAAAGAGAAACTAATTTAAAAATGTGAAAGTGCGAGTTTGCTCAATTTACAGAAAGGTTTACTTCCTATTATCCCATCTATCTGTTTGAATTTAAACTGCAGATATATAGAACAGACCATTATATAAGACAGCTGTTATCAGTGTTAATCTAAAATCCCCATATTGGAAAAGACGTACTAAAAGTACTGTTACAATAGTTAGACACTGATCAGATGGAGCAATTTTCCGAGCGTATTTAGTTTCCGATAGGCGAATCAGAGCACAAGTAAGCTGCCTTCGTTTCATAAGCTCTACTAGTGTAGAATAGATGAAATAAGTTTTAAATTAGCACGTGAATTTTAGGACACAGCAAAATGAAGTTGTCTCTTTTGTAACCAAAGTGTAACTCAATAAAGGATTATAATGGCATGTAAAATTATATGAACAACAATGAAGGATCTTTTACGAGAGTCGCAAAAGATTGAAACTATTCAACGTCTTTCATAAATTTCATTTTAAATAATCTCAAATGTAAGATTATGTTATGTGTATCACATGACAAAAATGATATTCAATAAAAAAAAACCAAAAAACAGGTTACATAATTGACTTTAAATTACATTCGGATGCATTCGTCATTACACCTTCAATTCATGTATCGTCATGCCTTCGTTTGCTGTGTTATTGGGTGTTATTAAACGTATAATATTGGAAAATATCATATGGGTATATTAAACTCAAGAGTAGCCACCGTGGCTCAGTGGTTAGTGTCTCAGACCTGCGACCGAAAGGATGAAGGTTCAAGAGCTGCCATCGGATCAAATCCTCGACCTTATTGGAAAATAATGAGATAACAAGTACATTTTACAAAGACATGGAACCTATTATCTCCACCGAAACGTACGAAGCGATCCTCTAACTTTGCAAGAAATGATCAGGAGAAGTGCGAGCTGCTGAACTCGTAATTTTACTCTGTTACACGTTTAAAAAATTATGATAAACACTTACCGCATTTTGAAGTTAGAAATCAAACTTTTATTTCTGCCATCATTATACATAAACAAGAAATTATAGATGTAATAACAAGTCTTGACCTAAACAAAACCGCTGGAACCGATCAAATAAGTTATAAACTTGTACAAGTATAGTTGAAGAAATGTATGTTCCATTGCAAATTTTTTTTTTAAATAAATCACTCGAAGCCAGCGTATTCCCAACATAGTGGAAGCTAGTGCATGACATGCCGATGTATAAGGAGATAAAACACTATCGTCTAATTACAGACTAATTGTTGACATCGGCTAAAATATACACTATTCATAAGTCCAACCTTTGAATATGCTTCTGGAGTCTGGGATAATTACTCTAATAAAGAATCCGAAAGATCGGAAAAAAGAAAAAAAAATCAGATGGAAGCTGCACGGATCAATACAGATCTATACCCATTAATTCTTCTAGATAGTCTCTTTATGCGGAAACTGTTTGGTTTGCACAGAAAAAGGAAAAAGAAGAGATTATGCATAATGTATTCGATTATAAATACTCAAGTACCTAAGTAATTAAGCGACCTCCTTCCACAAAAGAGATATGAGGCATCTAATTATCGTCTACGTTACTCTCAAAGTATCACACCAATCTCTACCAGACTTTATATTTTCATACGACCTTTACCCATATACCAATCGTCTTTAGAACTCTCTCTCTCTCTCTCTGACGATATCCGAAATCCTCCAAATCTTTCTATTTTTAAGAAACGTCTCTCTAATTCAACTAACGGGTCATCGCACTAAAATTATGCTACTGGCAAACGTCACCTTAATATCCTACATATTATACCTAGACACGCAGGTAGTCCCCTCAAATCCTACCTTTAGATGGTGAATTTAGTTAACTCTTCCACATGTGCTTGTGATTATGATAATGAAGATGTCGAACACTTTGTTTGTCTATTGCTCCTTACTTAATATCCAAGTATCCCAGCTCTATCGCTCTATCTTTTAGTATACTAATAGTCTTAAGTCTAGATTTATTACCGGAATGTGACGTCGATATAAGTAAAGAAATAAACTATGTAATATTTCTAAATGTTCATAAATATATTATCGGAACCAGATATTTATATTGCTTACAGTTATATTCTAAGTAACGAATCTATAAAAGAAACGAAATATACAATAGTGACTATAACCAGTGTAATGTCTTCTCTCTCTCTCTCTCTCTCTCTCTCTCTCTCTCTCTCTCTCTCTCTCTCTCTCTCTGTCTCTCTCTCTCCCTTTCTCTGTCTCTGTCTCTCTCTCTGTCTCTCTGTCTCTCTCTCTCTCATTGCTTCTCTATTAATGTACATACGTATATGTCTCTTCCGTTTTTCCTTTGAAATGTTACATGCCTTTTAATAGATGAAAATTTTGAATTTTTTTCATATACACTCAAATCTTTGTTAATTGAATGGCATCTTTGGACCACTTTTGTATCTTTTGGGAAAAAATCTAGATGAGTTAGGCAACTCGTGTCGAATGCCATATTATTAAATTAAATGACAATAAAATATCTTTAAAACAAACGTATTTAACGGTATTGTAAAATATAATTTGAGCAAACTACACAGTCTCTTTCCAGCCCTCCAGCCCTAACTAATATTAGTTCCATTTTAGTTTCCGTGGTCCAAGCCCTCCTGGTATCTAACTTAGAAATTCAGAGTATCTTCAACTTAAGACACATAAACTCCATGGGTGAATCGAGTCTGAAGTTTGTATGGCCAGTCTCTGGATTGCACACGCTTTTCTTTGTTTGGAAAAATAGCCGTGATTAATTCCTAATATGTAAAAGGACATTTGTAACTCGCATTTCTGTAGGTTATGAAGAATGGAAATAATATACTACCACAAAAATCTTTTTCTTCTCCATTTATTAATTTAATATATAAAGGCCAACACCCCCGAAATTAGGCCGAGTATTGTTAAAGACCGTCAATCAGTTACAGTGTAGAGTTATTGTTTGAATCGGTCTTTATATCCGGCATACACTGAGCGAATAGATCTTGGTCAACAGCTAGCGTCTCGATATTTGTAATAATGTGTGTAGTTTTTTTAAGGGTGGGAGGTGGGACGCAGTAAATTTCGTCAGTGTGTGAATTCGTATATACCTCTGATTGTGATAGGGTGCTGATATCTTCATGGTAAACCTACTTTCGGGAGGACTGCCCACAACACACCTAAAACTGGTATATAGTATTATCATTGTTCGTTGGGTCTTTATATTCGCAGTTTGTACATGTATTATGAGTCATATGGCTGGACGGACTGACGGACATTTAGACAGGGGTAATACTAAGTGTCCAATGTGCATTCGTGATGGAAGATAATAAACTTACCAATACAAATGCAATTGAAGCAAGAAGTATTTGTATTATGTGAAGAAATGAACCTAATCCTGAAAACACACAAACAAGATGGAAACTGAAAGGAAATATACAAGTCCATATTGTCTGGAACATTTAATTGTGAGAATGCATTCAACTGTACAGTCAAAAAAAATCAATGCTAGGATTTTTTTAATTGCATTGTTTTTTTATATAAACGCAAAGATGAGCTTTTGAACACAAACTAAAGAAAATGTTTTTATTTTTATTTTCATATGGTTGCTTATTCGTCTGCCTGTTTATACTGCCACTGGTATTTAAGCATACGTGAACCACCCCTGCACAACAAGTACTAATTGTTCCTTCTATTTTTCACGCAAGCGAAATAATTACATAGATTCCACAATACCTGTATTTGTTTTAAAATCTAACTTCAGCAATACTATTGTATTATTTTATTATTTTCGAACCGCACTATATTCCGTGTATAGGTAATTTTCAGATCTTTCTATCTTTACACCATTTTAGTAACCGGATTAGAGATTGGGAAATATTTCATTCGTGCCGGTTTATGGAACGTACAATTATATATGATCGTTTAAAACCAACTAATGAAATTTCTTTTAAACAAAAGGCAATGGTGTACATTTGCCAACATAATTTGTTCTCTATGTCTTGTATCATTTCATAAAACTGAAAATGTCAGAAACAAATCAACTATCAAGCCTATATTTTGATAAGTTGCATTAGTTTTAATTCTTTGGCAATTTCACATCAGTAGTTAATATTAGGAAAAAATATACAATCCAAAAAGGATATACATTATACAATAGACGAAAAAAACCCCGAAAGATCAGCTTGTGATTTTATGAATCAGATTATGTAAAACAGGTAGGCGTCATGTAGAAACTTTGTTGATGGTGAAAATTACGTTCATCTGAAATATCAAAACAGATCTTTTGTTATATGAGCTTATTTATGCACTCCATCATCCACTTCTTACTAAATTTATGGATCCAACAGGCTGTCACTTTGATATCTGTAGTAACAATTAACAATCAATGTAGTACATATGCAATGGATAATCATAATGTGGACGTTTTTTGATAGTGAGAATTATAAAGATCTCTCTGATATTAAAATGTGAACCACACATAAGCTGAGAAGAGTATAATGATGATGCACACTGAGTGTGCAGACCATGTTAACATATATTTTTTTCTCTCACAATTATTTATTTTCATATTCATTTTAGAAACCAAATGTTCTTTCACCAAGACATGGCATTACATGGGTGAGACTTATACACGCAATAATAAACACCTTTCCAAAATCGGCCCTTGTGTAACATGACGTGCTTATTAATCATGATATTTTAACTTTTTGCCAAAAATTAACTATACAAGGGTTTATTTATGCTTTAACGTCTCATAGGCTTGGACACTGCAATGAAATTATTTGACCTACTTGCACATAAACAACAATTACAAGAAAAGAAAATGTATCTTAAAATTCAAACGAACGTATTACGCATTAGTACATTTTTAAACGTATAATCCAGTTGTCTTGATTTAGGCTTTATACAAAAGCATGGTTTTCAAAATGATAAGATTTTTGTTTTACAAAAATTAATTTTCTTCATTTCATATTTTCTTTAATAAAAAAAAAATCTATCTGGAAAGTAAGCATAAAAACCACGATACTCTAAAAATGAAAGTTAAATCTTGGTCTTAAGAATTTATATATTTTAGGTTACTACTCACGTATTTGTAATTATTTATAAACGAGTGAAATAGAAACTAGTTTAAAATGTAAACGTGCCAGTTGTGCATTTTACAGAAGGGATTACTTGCTATTCTCTTGCTATAATTCTACAAGGTTTAAGCTGCTGATATATAGAACAGGCCTATAGGACAGCTGTTTCAGTGTTATCTACAATCTCCATACTGGAAAAGAGGTAATGAAATTACTGTTGTCATAGTTACCCACCGAGGAGATAGAGAAGTTTCCCCGCAAGTATTAGTCCCGAAAGATGAATTAGGGGTCATGTAAGCTGTCTTCATTTCACGAGTCCCACTAATGTGGTATAGATAAAATAAATTTCAAATTGGCACACATATTTTAGGCCTCGGAAAAACTAAGTTGTTTCTTTTGTTACAAAAGTGGAGCTCAATAAAGGATTATAATGACATAAAACATTATATGAACAACAATGTAGGATCTTTCACGAGATTCGCAAAAGATGGAAACTATTCAACAGATTTCATAAATTTCATTTTACATAATCTTAAATGTAAGATTATGTTATGTGTATCACATGACAAAAATGATCTTCAATAAAAAGAATACCAAAAATAGGTTACATAATTGACTTTAAATACATTCGGGTGCATTCGTCATTACACCATCAAATTATATGTCGTCATGCCGTAGTTTGGTGTGCTATTGGGTATTATTAAACATGTGTAATATTGGTAAATATAATGTGAGTATAAAAATCTCACGAGGAGCCACCTCGTGGTTAGCTCAGTTTTTAGCGTCTCAGATCTGCAACCAAGTCGATGCGGGTTCAAATCCTGCAGCGGATCAAATCCTCGACTTTATTGGAATATAATGAGATAATAAGTATACGCTACAAAGACATTGAACCTAATACATCCACTTCAACGTACAAACCGATCCTCTAAGTTTGCAGGAAAAGTACTAGCTGCTGAATTCGTATTTTTTTTCTCTTTAACGTGTAGTTAAAGAAATTATGATAAGATATATCACATTTTGAAGTTAGAAATAAAACTTTTATTTCTGGCATCATTATACATAAATAAGAAATTATAGATGTAATAACTAGTCTTGACCTAAACAAAACCGATGAAACCGATCAAATAAGTTATAAACCTTTTATTTTTCTAAAACTAAATCACTCGAAGCAGACGTGATCCCATAACAGTGGAAGCTAGCGCATGACATGCCAATTTATAAGAAAGGAGACAAAACACTGTCGTCTAATTACAGACTATTTGCTGATTCCGCTACATTATATACACTATTCATAGGTCCAACCTTAGAATATGCCTATGGAATCTGGGATAATTGCTGTATTGAAAGTTCGGAAATATTAGAAAGAAAGAAATCAGATGGAAGCTGCACGGATCGTTAGAAATCTATACCCAAGAATTCTTCTAGTCTCTTTATGCCCACATTGTTTGGTTTGGAAAACGAAGGATCAAGAAGAGATTCTGCATAATGTATTCGATTATAAATACTCAAGTCCGTAACTATTTAATCGACCTACTTCCGCAAAAAGATATGACTCATTTAATTATTGTCTACGTTACTCACAAAGTATCACACCAACCTCTACCAGACTTTTCATTTCCTACGACTTTTTACCCATATATGATTTGTCTTTAGAACACTCTCCGTGACGATATCCGAAATCCTCCCAAAAATATTTTTTTAGAATCGTTTCACTAATGAACTAATAGTAATCACACTGTTACGCTCAAATATCCTACATACTAAACTTACACACGGAGATAGTACCCTGAGATCAGACCTTTAGTTTGTGAAATCAGTTAACTCTTCCATGTGTGCATGTGATTATGATATTGAAGATGTCGAACACTTTGTTTGTCAATTACTCCTTATTATATACCCAAAGATACCAGTTCTTTCGCTAGTAGTCTAAGTATGGATTTATAATTGACAATGACATCGATATAAATAAAGAACCAAACTATGTAATATTTCTAACTGTTCATAAATATATGCTCGGAACTAAATATTTCAAGTGCTTACAATTATATTTTTTAAAGTAACGAATAAATAAAATAAACCGAATATACAATAATGACTTAACCAGTGCGCGCGCGCGCGCTCTCTCTCTCTCTCTCTCTCTCTCTCTCTCTCTCTCTCTCTCTCTCTCTCTCTCTCTCTCTCTCACACACACACACACACACACACACACACACACACACACACACACACGTTTGTCCTTTGAAATGTTATATCTATTTTAACAAATTTAAACGTTTGACCTTGTTATTTCAGGTAAAATCGCATCTTTGCTAAAATAATGAGATCTTTAGACTATTTTGTATCTTTCGGGAAAAATCGTGATGACTTAGACAACTCGTGTCGAATGCGATATTCTAAATTAAATGACAATAAAATATGTTTAAAACAAATGTGTTTAACGGTTTATTAAAATAAAATTTGAGCAAACAACACAGTTTCTTTCAAGCCTTCCATCCCTAACTAATATTAGTCCCATTTTAGTTTTCATGGTTCAAGTCCTCCTGGTGGTTAACTGATAAATTCTGAATATCTTCAACTTAAGACAAACAAACTCCTCGAAAGAATTAAAGAATGAAATTTGTTTGGACAGTCTCTGGATTGCACACGCTTTTATTTGTTTGGAGGAAAAAAGCTGTGATTAATTCCTAATATGTAAAAGTCATTTATAACTCACATTTATGTAGGTTTAGAAAAGTGGAAATAATATACTACCACAAAAACCTTATTATTCTCCATTTATTTACTTAACATGAAAAGGACAACACTCCCGAGAATAGGTCTAGTAGTTTTAAAGACTGCCAATCAGTTACAGTGTAGAATAATTGTTTCCTTCGGTTTTTATATGCAGCATGCACTGATCAATAGTTCTTGGTCAACAGCCAGCGTCTCGATATTTCTAATAATGTGCATTGATTTTCACGCAAGCGAAATAATTACATAGATTCCACAATACCTGTATTTGTTTTAAAATCTAACTTCAGCAATACTATTTTATTATTTTATTATTTTCGAAACGCACTTTATTCCGTGTATAGGTAATTTTCAGATCTTTCTATCTTTACACCATTTTAGTAACCGGATTAGAGATAGGGAAATATTTCATTCGTGCCGATTTATGGAACGTACAATTATATATGATCGTTTAAAACAACTAATAAAATTTCTTTTAAACAATAGGCAATGGTGTACATTTGCCAACATAATTTGTTCTCTATGTCTTGTATCATTTCATAAAACTGAAAATGTCAGAAACAAATCAACTATCAAGCCTATATTTTGATAAGTTGCATTAGTTTTAATTCTTTGGCAATTTCACATCAGTAGTTAATATTAGGAAAAAATATACAATCCAAAAAGGATATACATTATACAATAGACGAAAAAAACGAAAGATCAGCTTGTGATTTTATGAATCAGATTATGTAAAACAGGTAGGCGTCATGTAGAAACTTTGTTGATGGTGAAAATTACGTTCATCTGAAATATCAAAACAGATCTTTTGTTATATGAGCTTATTTATGCACTCCATCATCCACTTCTTACTAAATTTATGGAACCAACAGGCTGTCACTTTGATATCTGAAGTAACAATTAACAATCAATGTAGTACATATGCAATGGATAATCATAATGTGGACGTTTTTTGATAGTGAGAATTATAAAGATCTCTCTGATATTAAAATGTGAACCACACATAAGCTGAGAAGAGTATAATGATTATGCACACTGAGTGTGCAGACCATGTTAACATATTTTTTTCTCTCACAATTATTTATTTTCATATTCATTTTAGAAACCAAATGTTCTTTCACCAAGACATGGCATTACATGGGTGAGACTTATACACGCAATAATAAACACCTTTCCAAAATCGGCCCTTGTGTAACATGACGTGCTTATTAATCATGATATTTTAACTTTTTGCCAAAAACTAACTATACAAGGGTTTATTTATGCTTTAACGTCTCATAGGCTTGGACACTGCAATGAAATTATTTGACCTACTTGCACATAAACAACAACTACAAGAAAAGAAAATGTATCTTAAAATTCAAACGAACGTATTACGCATTAGTACATTTTTAAACGTATAATCCAGTTGTCTTGATTTAGGCTTTATACAAAAGCATGGTTTTCAAAATGATAAGATTTTTGTTTTACAAAAATTAATTTTCTTCATTTCATATTTTCTTTAATAAAAAAAAAATCTATCTGGAAAGTAAGCATAAAAACCACGATACTCTAAAAATGAAAGTTAAATCTTGGTCTTAAGAATTTATATATTTTAGGTTACTACTCACGTATTTGCAATTATTTATAAACGAGTGAAATAGAAACTAGTTTAAAATGTAAACGTGCCAGTTGTGCATTTTACAGAAGGGATTACTTGCTATTCTCTTGCTATAATTCTACAAGGTTTAAGCTGCTGATATATAGATCTAACAGGCCTATAGGACAGCTGTTTCAGTGTTATATACAATCTCCATTCTGGAAAAGAGGTAATGAAATTACTGTTGTCATAGTTACCCACCGAGGAGATAGAGACGTTTCCCCGCAAGTATTAGTCCCGAAAGATGAATTAGGGGTCATGTAAGCTGTCTTCATTTCACGAGTCCCACTAATGTGGTATAGATAAAATAAATTTCAAATTGGCACACATATTTTAGGCCTCGGAAAAACTAAGTTGTTTCTTTTGTTACAAAAGTGGAGCTCAATAAAGGATTATAATGACATAAAACATTATATGAACAACAATGTAGGATCTTTCACGAGATTCGCAAAAGATGGAAACTATTCAACAGATTTCATAAATTTCATTTTACATAATCTTAAATGTAAGATTATGTTATGTGTATCACATGACAAAAATGATCTTCAATAAAAAAATTACCAAAAATAGGTTACATAATTGATTTTAAATACATTCGGGTGCATTCGTCATTACACCATCAAATTATATGTCGTCATGCCGTAGTTTGGTGTGCTATTGGGTATTATTAAACATGTGTAATATTGGTAAATATAATGTGAGTATAAAAATCTCACGAGGAGCCACCTCGTGGTTAGCTCAGTTTTTAGCGTCTCAGATCTGCAGCCGAGTCGATGCGGGTTCAAATCCTGCAGCGGATCAAATCCTCGACTTTATTGGAATATAATGAGATAATAAGTATACGCTACAAAGACATTGAACCTAATACATCCACTTCAACGTACAAACCGATCCTCTAAGTTTGCAGGAAAAGTGCTAGCTGCTGAATTCGTATTTTTTTTCTCTTTAACGTGTAGTTAAAGAAATTATGATAAGATATATCACATTTTGAAGTTAGAAATAAAACTTTTATTTCTGGCATCATTATACATAAATAAGAAATTATAGATGTAATAACTAGTCTTGACCTAAACAAAACCGATGAAACCGATCAAATAAGTTATAAACCTTGTATTTTTCTAAAACTAAATCACTCGAAGCAGACGTGATCCCAAAACAGTGGAAGCTAGCGCATGACATGCCAATTTATAAGAAAGGAGACAAAACACTGTCGTCTAATTACAGACTATTTGCTGATTCCGCTACATTATATACACTATTCATAGGTCCAACCTTAGAATATGCCTATGGAATCTGGGATAATTGCTGTATTGAAAGTTCGGAAATATTAGAAAGAAAGAAATCAGATGGAAGCTGCACGGATCGTTACAGATCTATACCCAAGAATTCTTCTAGATAGTCTCTTTATGCCCACATTGTTTGGTTTGGAAAACAAAGGAACAAGAAAAGATTCTGCATAATGTATTCGATTATAAATACTCAAGTCCGTAACTATTTAATCGACCTACTTCCGTAAAAAAGATATGACTCATTTAATTATTGTTTACGTTACTCACAAAGTATCACACCAACCTCTACCAGACTTTTCATTTCCTACGACCTTTTACCCATATACGATTTGTCTTTAGAACACTCTCCGTGACGATATCCGAAATCCTCCCAAAAATATTTTTTTAGAATCGTTTCACTAATGAACTAATAGTAATCACACTGTTACGCTCAAATATCCTACATACTAAACTTACACACGGAGGTAGCACCCTGAGATCAGACCTTTAGTTTGTGAAATCAGTTAACTCTTCCATGTGTGCATGTGATTATGATATTGAAGATGTCGAACACTTTGTTTGTCAATTACTCCTTATTAAATACCCAAAGATACCAGTTTGTTCGCTAGTAGTCTAAGTATGGATTTATAAATGACAATGACATCGATATAAATAAAGAACCAAACTATGTAATATTTCTAAATGTTCATAAATATATACTCGGAACTAAGTATTTCTAGTGCTTACAATTATATTTTTTAAAGTAACGAATAAACAAAATAAACCGAATATACAATAATGACTTAACCAGTGCGCTCTCTCTCTCTCTCTCTCTCTCTCTCTCTCTCTCTCTCTCTCTCTCTCTCTCTCTCTCACACACACACACACACACACACACACACACACGCTCGTCCTTTGAAATATTATATCTATTTTAACAAATTTAAACGTTTGACCTTGTTATTTCAGGTACTTTCGAATCTTTGTTAAAATAATGAGATCTTTAGACTATTTTGTATCTTTCGGGAAAAAATCGTGATGACTTAGACAACTCGTGTCGAATGCGATATTCTAAATTAAATGACAATAAAATATGTTTAAAACAAACGTGTTTAACGGTACACTAAAATAAAATTTGAGCAAACTACACAGTTTCTTTCAAAACTTCCATCCCTAACTAATATTAGTCCAATTTTAGTTTTCATGGTTAAAGCCCTCCTGGTGGTTAACTGAGAAATTCAGAGTATCTTCAACTTAAGACAAGCAAACTCCTCGAAAGAATTCAAGTCTGAAATATGCATGGGCAGTCTCTGGATTGTACACGCTTTTATTTGTTTGGGGAAAAATGCTATGATTAATTCCTAATATTTAAAAGGACATTTATAACTCACATTAATGTAGGTTTAGAAACGTGGAAATAATATACTACCACAAAAACCTTATTCTTCTCCATTTATTTACTTAAAATGAAAAGGACAATACTCCCGAAAAGAAGTCTAGTAGTTTTCAAGACTGCCAATCAGTTACATTGTAGAATAATTGTTTGATTCGATCTTTATATGCAGCATGCACTGATCGATAGCTATTGGTCTACAGCCAGCGTCTGGATATTTGTAATAATGTGCATTGTTTTAGATGTTGGAGGTGTGACGTTGTAAATTGAGGTTCAAATTGTTAATACAGATGTCCATGTCAAACTGGTCCATAATTCGCCGTAATTAGGTGACGTTAAAAGTTTTTCCTGGTTATGAAATTCCGTGCCATTACAAATAATAAAAAGAAAAAGAAAACATTTTGCAACAGGGTATGATTTCGAATATGCCTCTGATTGTGATAGGGTGCTGTGATCTACATAGATAAATAATTGCTCTATGTATGATCTTTCACAAGAATCGAAAAAGATTGGAATTATTCGACGTATTTCATAAATGTCATTTTAAATAATCTCAAATATACGAGTATGGTACGTGTATCACATGTCAAAAATGAAATTCAGTTTTAAAGAAACGGAAAATTAGGTTACATAACTGACTTTAAATTACATTCGGATGCATTCGTCATTACACTTTCAATTTATATGTCGTCATGCCGTACAATATTGGAAAATATCAAATGGTATAATAATCTCAAGAAGAACACCTGCGACGGAAAGAACTTTATCCCTGACGAAATCCGAAATACTCCAAATATTTTTAGTTTTAAGGAACGTTTCTCTAATTCAACTCATGGGTCATGACACTGTTATTCTCCATGTATTGGCAAACGTCACCTTAATATCATACATACTAAACTTGAAAAACAGGTAGTCAGTTCCCTTAAATTAGGCCTCTACCTGGTGAATTTAGTTAACTCATTCACGTTTGCGCGTGATAATGATAATGAATAAGTTGAAAACTTTGCTTGTATATGGCCCCATACCTAATACCCATAGATCCCAGCTCTTTCTCCCTGTCTGTCAGCACACTCATTTCCTAAGTCTGGATTTAGCATTGAAAATTGACGTGACAATCCACCTATAATAAGATGTCTTTCTGCTTTTCTACCAAAACCGAAACAAAACTTCAGGGGAAATCCTTGTTCATTCGATCAACAAAAGTCAACTAGTATTGTAATAAGTATTTTCTTAAAAAATACTTTATATGCCAAAATATTTAACAAATATATTTTGAATACTGCAGTCATGGAAACTATGAATAGGTCCTGAGAAGTTGCGTAGCGACGGGGGGGGGGGGGAGTGGTGGGTGTAAGGGTGATCGTCAGGTAGGGTATTCGCGCCGGGCGCCGGTGGCTACGGGGCGCCAAAAGGGCCCAAATCGGCCCAAAGTATCAACATAACTGCGCAACAAGGGCAGCCGGGGGCGCACATGTGGATGTTTTACCCTGGGCGCCGCAAATTTGGATGTTTTGCCCTGGACGCCAAATATTCTTGCTACGCTACTGGTTCTGAAAGTATATATCATTATGACACATCCCCCTCGAATAATATTATCTAATTAAACTAATGGATTGAAAAACATGTGACACAAAGTACTTCAGATTCATCCGAATACACACAAGCACCCGGGATCTGACAAGTATGTCGCAAATATGTCTAACGTACTTTCCATTTCATTACATAAAATTTTACTAAATATGTAGCATACCAGCTATATATACACAGAGATGCAGCATGCTGCCCACACATTTTACATGCCCTCCCCTTTTCATGTCTCCATATTTGGCAATTTGTCCAAATTTGATTGTTATTATTTCCTACTTCCAGTTTGTTCCCCAGTACAGTGCGTTAAACTAGAATACCTCGAAAACCCATGCTAATATAAGTATTCATTCAACAAAAGTAATACCGTTAGGTGTCTGAAATGTACAGCATTGTGTTGCAAACAGATTCTTCTGCAACATTTGATCCCTTTTATGAATTGGTAGCATCAGACCGTACAAATAGTGCATCAGTGTCAGCAGATTTATTTATCTACTTATTTTTTTTTTTTTTTTTTGGTGCGTGTGTGGGTGGGGGAGATTTACCAGACAAGGTTGGCTATAGCAATTGCAAAAAGAGCAGCACAGAAGTGATACCTCTTAAGTTGGCAATTTGTTCTGTTTAAAATAAAAAATATCTGGTGACTGAAATGTTTGATATACTTACACAAATACTTCTCTCCCTCTCTCTCTCTCTCTCTCTCTCTCTCTCTCTCTCTCTCTCTCTCACACACACACACACACACACATACACACACACACACACATATTTGTCCTTTGAAATGTTATATCTATTTTAACAAATTTAAACGTTTGACCTTGTTATTTCAGGTAAAATCGCATCTTTGTTAAAATAATGAGATCTTTATAGACTATTTTGTATCTTTCGGGAAAAATCGTGATGACTTAGACAACTCGTGTCGAATGCGATATTCTAAATTAAATGACAATAAAATGTTTAAAACAAATGTGTTTAACGGTATACTAAAATAAAATTTGAGCAAACAACACAGTTTCTTTCAAGCCTTCCATCCCTAACTAATATTAGTCCCATTTTAGTTTTCATGGTTCAAGTCCTCCTGGTGGTTAACTGATAAATTCAGAATATCTTCAACTTAAAACAAACAAACTCCTCGAAAGAATTAAAGAATGAAATTTGTTTGGGCAGTCTCTGGATTGCACACGCTTTTATTTGTTTGGAGAAAAAATCTGTGATTAATTCCTAATATGTAAAAGTCATTTATAACTCACATTAATGTAGGTTTAGAAAAGTGGAAATAATATACTACCACAAAAACCTTATTATTCTCCATTTATTTACTTAACATGAAAAGGACAACACTCCCGAGAATAGGTCTAGTAGTTTTAAAGACTGCTAATAAGTTACAATGTAGAATAATTGTTTCATTCGGTCTTTACATGCAGCATGCACTGATCAATAGCTCTTGGTCAACAGCCAGCGTCTCGATATTTGTAATAATGTGCATTGTTCTAGGGGTTGGAGGTGTGACGTTGTAAATTGAGGTTCAAATTATTAATACAGATGTCCATGTCAAATTGGTCCATAATTCGCCGTAATAAGGTGACGTCAAAATTTCTTCCTGGTTATGAAATTCCGTGCAATTACAAATATTAAAAAGAAAATGAAAACATTTTGCAACAGGGCATTATTTCGTATATGCATCTGATTGTGATAGGGTGCTGTTGATCTACATAGATAAATAATTGTTCTTTGCATGATCTTTCACAAGAATCGAAAAAGATTGGAATTATTCGACGTATTTCATAAATGTCATTTTAAATAATCTCAAATATACGAGTATGGTACGTGTATCACATGTCAAAAATGAAATTCAGTTTAAAGAAACGGAAAATTAGGCTACAAAACTGACTTTAAATTACATTCGGATGCATTCGTCATTACACTTTCAATTTATATGTCGTCATGCCGTACAATATTGGAAAATATCATATGGTATAATAATCTCAAGAAGAGCACCTGCGACGGAAAGAACTTTATCCCTGACGATTTCCGACATACTCCAAATATTTTTTAGTTTTAAGGAACGTTTCTCTAATTCAACTCATGGGTCATGACACTATTATCCTACATATATTGGCAAACGTCACCTTAATATCATACATACTAAACTTGAAACACAGGTAGTCAGTTCCCTTAAATTAGGCCTCTACCTGGTGAATTTAGTTAACTCATTCACGTTTGCGCGTGATAATGATAATGAATAAGTTGAAAACTTTGCTTGTATATGGCCCCATACCTAATACCCATAGATCCCAGCTCTTTCTCCCTGTCTGTCAGCACACTCATTTCCTAAGTCTGGATTTAGCATTGAAAATTGACGTGACAATCCACCTATAATAAGATGTCTTTCTGATTTTCTACCAAAACCGAAACAAAACTTCCGGGGAAATCCTTCTTAATTCAATCAACTAAAGTCAACTAGTATTGTAATAAGTATTTTCTTAAAAAATACTTTATATGCCAAAATATTTAACAAATATATTTTGAATACTGCAGTCATGGAAACTATGAATAGGTCCTGAGAAGTTGCGTAGCGACGGGGGGGGGGGGGGGGGGGTGGGGGGTGGGTGGGTGTAAGGGTGATCGTCAGGTAGGGTATTCGCGCCGGGCGCCGGTGGCTATGGGCGCCAAAAAGGCCCAAATCGGCCCAAAGTATCAACATAACTGCGCAACAAGGGCAGACGGGGGCGCATATGTGGGTGTTTTACCCTGGGCGCCGCAAATTTGGATGTTTTGCCCTGGACGCCAAATATTCTTGCTTCGCTACTGGTTCTGAAAGTATATATCATTATGACACATCCCCCTCGAATAATATTATCTAATTAAACTAATGGATTGAAAAACATGTGACACAAAGTACTTCAGATTCATCCGAATACACACAAGCACCCGGGATCTGACAAGTATGTCGCAAATATGTCTAACGTACTTTCCATTTCATTACATAAAATTTTACTAAATATGTAGCATACCAGCTATATATACACAGAGATGCAGCATGCTGCCCACACATTTTGCATGCCCTCCCCTTTTCATGTCTCCATATTTGGCAACTTGTCCAAATTTGATTGTTATTATTTCCTACTTCCAGTTTGTTCCCCAGTACAGTGCGTTAAACTAGAATACCTCGAAAACCCATGCTAATATAAGTATTGATTCAACAAAAGTAATACTGTTAGGTGTCTGAAATGTACAGCAATGTGTTGCAAACAGATTCTTCTGCAACATTTGATCCCTTTTATGAATTGGTAGCATCAGACCGTACAAATAGTGCATCAGTGTCAGCAGATTTATTTATCTACTTATTTTTTATTTTTTTTTGGTGCGTGTGTGGGTGGGGGGAGATTATTTGCCAGACAAGGTTGGCTATAGCAATTGCAAAAAGAGCAGCACAGAAGTGATACCTCTTAAGTTGGCAATTTGTTCTGTTTAAACTAAAAAATATCTGGTGACTGAAATGTTTGATATACTTACACAAATACTTCTCTCTCTCTTTCTCTCTCTCTCTCTCTCTCTCTCTCTCTCTCTCTCTCTCTCTCTCTCTCTCTCTCTCACACACACACACACACACACACACACACACACACACACACATATTTGTCCTTTGAAATGTTATATCTATTTTAACAAATTTAAACGTTTGACCTTGTTATTTCAGGTAAAATCGCATCTTTGTTAAAATAATGAGATCTTTATAGACTATTTTGTATCTTTCGGGAAAAATCGTGATGACTTAGACAACTCGTGTCGAATGCGATATTCTAAATTAAATGACAATAAAATGTTTAAAACAAATGTGTTTAACGGTATACTAAAATAAAATTTGAGCAAACAACACAGTTTCTTTCAAGCCTTCCATCCCTAATTAATATTAGTCCCATTTTAGTTTTCATGGTTCAAGTCCTCCTGGTGGTTAACTGATAAATTCAGAATATCTTCAACTTAAGACAAACAAACTCCTCGAAAGAATTAAAGAATGAAATTTGTTTGGGCAGTCTCTGGATTGCACACGCTTTTATTTGTTTGGAGAAAAAAATCTGTGATTAATTCCTAATATGTAAAAGTCATTTATAACTCACATTAATGTAGGTTTAGAAAAGTGGAAATAATATACTACCACAAAAACCTTATTATTCTCCATTTATTTACTTAACATGAAAAGGACAACACTCCCGAGAATAGGTCTAGTAGTTTTAAAGACTGCCAATCAGTTACAGTGTAGAATAATTGTTTCATTCGGTTTTTATATGCAGCATGCACTGATCAATAGCTCTTGGTCAACAGCCAGCGTCTCGATATTTGTAATAATGTGCATTGTTCTAGGGGTTGGAGGTGTGACGTTGTAAATTGAGGTTCAAATTATTAATACAGATGTCCATGTCAAATTGGTCCATAATTCGCCGTAATAAGGTGACGTCAAAATTTCTTCCTGATTATGAAATTCCGTGCCATTACAAACATTAAAAAGAAAATGAAAACATTTTGCAACAGGGCATTATTTCGTATATGCATCTGATTGTGATAGGGTGCTGTGATCTACATAGATAAATAATTGTTCTTTGTATGATCTTTCACAAGAATCGAAAAAGATTGGAATTATTCGACGTATTTCATAAATGTCATTTTAAATAATCTCAAATATACGAGTATTGTACGTGTATCACATGTCAAAAATGAAATTCAGTTTTAAAGAAACGGAAAATTAGGCTACAAAACTGACTTTAAATTACAATCGGATGCATTCGTCATTACACTTTCAATTTATATGTCGTCATGCCGTACAATATTGGAAAATATCATATGGTATAATAATCTCAAGAAGAGCACCTGCGACGGAAAGAACTTTATCTCTGACGATATCCGAAATACTCCAAATATTTTTTAGTTTTAAGGAACGTTTCTCTAATTCAACTCATGGGTCATGACACTATTATGCTACATATATTGGCAAACGTCACCTTAATATCATACATACTAAACTTGAAACACAGGTAGTCAGTTCCCTTAAATCAGGCCTCTACCTCGTGAATTTAGTTTACTCATTCACGTTTGCGCGTGATAATGATAATGAATAAGTTGAAAACTTTGCTTGTATATGGCCCCATACCTAATACCCATAGATCCCAGCTCTTTCTCCCTGTCTGTCAGCACACTCATTGGCTAAGTCTGGATTTAGCATTGAAAATTGACGTGACAATCCACCTATAATAAGATGTCTTTCTGCTTGTCTACCTAAACCGAAACAAAACTTCCGGGGAAATCCTTGTTCATTCGATCAACAAAAGTCAACTAGTATTGTAATAAGTATTTTCTTTAAAAAAAAATTTATATGCCAAAATATTCAACAAATATATTTTGAATACTGCAGTCATGGAAACTATGCATAGGTCCTGAGAAGTTGCGTAGCGAAGGGGGGGGGGGGAAGGGTCAAGGTTAGGTAAGGTACTCGAGCCGGGCGCCGGTGACTAGGGCGCGCTAAAAGGGCCCAAATCGGCCCAAACTATCAACATAACTGAGCAACAAGGGCAGCCGGGGGCGCACATGTGGGTGTTTTACCCTGGCCGCCGCAAATTTGGGTGTTTTGCCCTGGACGCAAAATATTCTTGTTACGCAACTGGTTCTGAAGGTATATATCATTATGACACATCCCCCTCGAATAATATTATCTAATTAAACTAATGGATTAAAAAACATGTAACACAAAGTACTTCAGATTCATCCGAATACACACAAGCACCCGGGATCTCACAAGTATGTCGCAACTATGTCTAACGTACTTTCCATTTCATTACATAAAATTTTACTAAATATGTAGCATACCAGCTATATATACACAGATGCAGCATGCTGCCCACACATTTTGCATGCCCTCCCCTTTTCATGTCTCCATATTTGGCAATTTGTCCAAATTTGATTGTTACTATTTCCTACTTCCACTTTGTTCCCCAGTACAGTGCGTTAAACTAGAATACCTCGAAAACCCATGCTAATATAAGTATTCATTGAACAAAAGTAATACCGTTAGGTGTCTGAAATGTACAGGAATGTGTTGCAAACAGATTCTTCTGCAATATTTGATCCCTTTTATGAATTGGTAGCATCAGACCGTACAAATAGTGCATCAGTGTCAGCAGATTTATTTATCTACTTATTTTTTATTTTTTTGGGTGGGGGGAGATTTATCAGACAAGGTTGGCTATAGCAATTGCAAAAGGAGCAGCACAGAAGTGATACCTCTTAAATTGGCAATTTGTTCTTTTTAAAATAAAAAATATCTGGTGACTGAAATGTTTGATATACTTACACAAATACTTCTCTCCCTCTCTCTCTGTCTGTCTGTCTGTATGTCTGTCTGTCTGTCTCTCTCTCTCTCTCTGTCTCTCTCTCTCTCTCTCTCTCTCTCTCTCACACACACACACACACACATACACACACATGTTTATCCTTTGAAAGGTTATATCTATTTTAACAAATTTAAACGTTTGACCTTGTTATTTCAGGTAAAATCGCATCTTTGTTAAAATAATGAGATCTTTATAGACTATTTTGTATCTTTCGGGAAAAATCGTGATGACTTAGACAACTCGTGTCGAATGCGATAATCTAAATTAATTGACAATAAAATATGTTTAAAACAAATGTGTTTAACGGTTTACTAAAATAAAATTTGAGCAAACAACACAGTTTCTTTCAAGCCTTCCATCCCTAACTAATATTAGTCCCATTTTAGTTTTCATGGTTCAAGTCCTCCTGGTGGTTAACTGATAATTTCAGAATATCTTCAACTCAAGACAAACAAGCTCCTCGAAAGAATTAAAGAATGAAATTTGTTTGGGCAGTCTCTGGATTGCACACGCTTTTATTTGTTTGGAGAAAAAAGCTGTGATTAATTCCTAATATGTAAAAGTCATGTATAACTCACATTTATGTAGGTTTAGAAAAGTGGAAATAATATACTACCACAAAAACCTTATTATTCTCCATTTATTTACTTAACATGAAAAGGACAACACTCCCGAGAATAGGTCTAGTAGTTTTAAAGACTGCCAATCAGTTACAGTGTAGAATAATTGTTTCATTCGGTTTTTATATGCAGCATGCACTGATCAATAGCTCTTGGTCAACAGCCAGCGTCTCGATATTTGTAATAATGTGCATTGTTTTAGGGGTTGGAGGTGTGACGATGTAAATTGAGGTTCAAAATGTTAATACAGATGTCCATGTCAAATTGGTCCATAATTCGCCGTAATAAGGTGACGTCAAAATTTCTTCCTGGTTATGAAATTCCGTGCCATTACAAATATTAAAAAGAAAATGAAAACATTTTGCTTCAGGTCATTATTTCGTATATGCATCTGATTGTGATAGGGTGCTGTGATCTACATAGATAAATAATTGTTCTTTGTATGATCTTTCACAAGAATCGAAAAAGATTGGAATTATTCGACGTATTTCATAAATGTCATTTTAAATAATCTCAAATATACGAGTATGGTACATGTATCACATGTCAAAAATGAAATTCAGTTTTTAAGAAACGGAAAATTAGGCTACAAAACTGACTTTAAATTACAATCGGATGCATTCGTCATTACACTTTCAATTTATATGTCGTCATGCCGTACAATATTGGAAAATATCATATGGTATAATAATCTCAAGAAGAGCACCTGCGACGGAAAGAACTTTATCTCTGACGATATCCGAAATACTCCAAATATTTTTTAGTTTTAAGGAACGTTTCTCTAATTCAACTCATGGGTCATGACACTATTATGCTACATATATTGGCAAACGTCACCTTAATATCATACATACTAAACTTGAAACACAGGTAGTCAGTTCCCTTAAATCAGGCCTCTACCTGGTGAATTTAGTTAACTCATTCACGTTTGCGCGTGATAATGATAATGAATAAGTTGAAAACTTTGCTTGTATATGGCCCCATACCTAATACCCATAGATCCCAGCTCTTTCTCCCTGTCTGTCAGCACACTCATTGGCTAAGTCTGGATTTAGCATTGAAAATTGACGTGACAATCCACCTATAATAAGTTGTCTTTCTGCTTGTCTACCTAAACCGAAACAAAACTTCCGGGGAAATCCTTGTTCATTCGATCAACAAAAGTCAACTAGTATTGTAAAAAGTGTTTTCTTAAAAAATACTTTATATGCCAAAATATTTAACAAATATATTTTGAACACTGCAGTCATGGAAACTATGCATAGGTTCTGAGAAGTTGCGTACCAACGGGGGGGGGGGAAGGGTCAGGGTTAGGTAAGGTATTCGAGCCGGGCGCCGGTGGCTAGGGGGCGCTAAAAGGGCCCAAATCGGCCCAAAGTATCAACATAACTGCGCAACAAGGGCAGCCGGGGGCGCACATGTGGGTGTTTTACCATAGGCGCCGCAAATTTGGGTGTTTTGCCCTGGACGCCAAATATTCTTGCTACGCCACTGGTTCTGAAAGTATATATCATTATGACACATCCCCCTCGAATAATATCTAATTAAACTAATGGATTAAAAAACATGTGACACAAAGTACTTCAGATTCATTCGAATACACACAAGCACCCGGGATCTGACAAGTATGTCGCAACAATGTCTAACGTACTTTCCATTTCATTACATAAAATTTTACTAAATATGTAGCATACCAGCTATATATACACAGAGATGCAGCATGCTGCCCACACATTTTGCATGCCCTCCCCTTTTCATGTCTCCATATTTGGCAACTTGTCCAAATTTGATTGTTACTATTTCATACTTCCAGTTTGTTCCCCAGTACAGTGCGTTAAACTAGAATACCTCGAAAACCCATGCTAATATAAGTATTCATTGAACAAAAGTAACACCGTTAGGTGTCTGAAATGTACATCAATGTGTTTCAAACAGATTCTTCTGCAATATTTGATCCCTTTTATGAATTGGTAGCATCAGAGCGTACAAATAGTGCATCAGTGTCAGCAGATTTATTTATCTACTTATTTATTTTTTTTTGGTGGGTGGGTGGTGGTGGTGGTAGGGGAGATTTACCAGACAAGGTTGGCTATAGCAATTGCAAAAAGAGCAGCACAGAAGTGATACCTCTTAAATTGGCAATTTGTTCTTTTTAAAATAAAAAATATCTGGTGACTGAAATGTTTGATATACTTACACAAATACTTCTCTTCCTCTCTCTCTCTGTCTCTCTCTCTCTCTCTCACACACACACACACACACACACACACACACACACACACACACACATACACACACATGTTTGTCCTTTGAAATGTTATATCTATTTTAACAAATTTAAACTTTTGACCTTGTTATTTCCGGTAAAATCGCATCTATGTTAAAATAATGAGATCTTTATAGACTATTTTGTATCTTTCGGGAAAAATCGTGATGACTTAGACAACTCGTGTCGAATGCGATATTCTAAATTAAATGACAATAAAATATGTTTAAAAGAAATGTGTTGAACGGTATACTAAAATAAATTTGAGCAAACAACACAGTTTCTTTCAAGCCTTCCATCCCTAACTAATATTAGTCCCATTTTAGTTTTCATGGTTCAAGTCCTCCTGGTGGTTTACTGATAAATTCAGAATATCTTCAACTCAAGACAAACAAATTCCTCGAAAGAATTAAAGAATGAAATTTGTTCGGGCAGTCTCTGGATTGCACACGCTTTTATTTGTTTGGAGAAAAAAATTTGTGATTAATTCCTAATATGTAAAAGTCATTTATAACTCACATTAATGTAGGTTTAGAAAAGTGGAAATAATATACTACCACAAAAACCTTATTATTCTCCATTTATATAATTAACATGAAAAGGACAACACTCCCGAGAATAGGTCTAGTAGTTTTAAAGACTGCCAATCAGTTACAGTGTAGAATAATTGTTTCATTCGGTTTTTATATGCAGCATGCACTGATCAATAGCTCTTGGTCAACAGCCAGCGTCTCGATATTTGTAATAATGTGCATTGTTCTAGGGGTTGGAGGTGTGACGTTGTAAATTGAGGTTCAAATTATTAATACAGATGTCCATGTCAAATTGGTCCATAATTCGCCGTAATAAGGTGACGTCAAAATTTCTTCCTGGTTATGAAATTCCGAGCTATTACAAATATTAAAAAGAAAATTAAAACATTTTGCAACAGGGCATTATTTCGTATATGCATCTGATTGTGATAGGGTGCTGTGATCTACATAGATAAATAATTGTTCTTTGTATGATCTTTCACAAGAATCGAAAAAGATTGGAATTATTCGACGTATTTCATAAATGTCATTTTAAATAATCTCAAATATACGAGTATTGTACGTGTATCACATGTCAAAAATGAAATTCAGTTTTAAAGAAACGGAAAATTAGGCTACAAAACTGACTTTAAATTACAATCGGATGCATTCGTCATTACACTTTCAATTTATATGTCGTCATGCCGTACAATATTGGAAAATATCATATGGTATAATAATCTCAAGAAGAGCACCTGCGACGGAAAGAACTTTATCCCTGACGATTTCCGACATACTCCAAATATTTTTTAGTTTTAAGGAACGTTTCTCTAATTCAACTCATGGGTCATGACACTATTATCCAACATATATTGGCAAACGTCACCTTAATATCATACATACTAAACTTGAAACACAGGTAGTCAGTTCCCTTAAATCAGGCCTCTACCTGGTGAATTTAGTTAACTCATTCACGTTTGCGCGTGATAATGATAATGAATAAGTTGAAAACTTTGCTTGTATATGGCCCCATACCTAATACCCATAGATCCCAGCTCTTTCTCCCTGTCTGTCAGCACACTCATTTCCTATGTCTGGATTTAGCATTGAAAATTGACGTGACAATCCACCTATAATAAGATGTATTTCTGCTTTTCTACCAAAACCGAAACAAAACTTCCGGGGAAATCCTTCTTAATTCGATCAACAAAAGTCAACTAGTATTGTAATAAGTATTTTCTTAAAAAATACTTTATATGCCAAAATATTTAACAAATATATTTTGAATACTGCAGTCATGGAAACTATGAATAGGTCCTGAGAAGTTGCGTAGCTACGGGGGGTGGGGTGGGGTGGGTGTAAGGGTGATCGTCAGGTAGGGTGTTCGCGCCGGGCGCCGGTGGCTAGGGGGCGCCAAAAGGGCCCATATCGGCCCAAAGTATCAACATAACTGCGCAACAAAGGCAGCCGGGGGCGCACATGTGGGTGTTTTACCCTGGCCGCCGCAAATTTGGATGTTTTGCCCTGGACGCCAAATATTCTTGCTACGCTACTGGTTCTGAAAGTATATATCATTATGACACATCCCCCTCGAATAATATTATCTAATTAAACTAATGGATTGAAAAACATGTGACACAAAGTACTTCAGATTCATCCGAATACACACAAGCACCCGGGATCTGACAAGTATGGCTCAAATATGTCTAACGTACTTTCCATTTCATTACGTAATATTTTACTAAATATGTAGCATACCAGCTATATATACACAGAGATGCAGCATGCTGCCCTCACATTTTGCATGTCCTCCCCTTTTCATGTCTCCATATTTGGCAACTTGTCCAAATTTGATTGTTATTATTTCCTACTTCCAGTTTGTTCCCCAGTACAGTGCGTTAAACTAGAATACCTCGAAAACCCATACTAATATAAGTATTCATTCAACAAAAGTAATACTGTTAGGTATCTGAAATGTACAGCAATGTGTTGCAAACAGATTCTTCTGCAACATTTGATCCCTGTTATGAATTGGTAGCATCAGACCGTACAAATAGTGCATCAGTGTCAGCAGATTTATTTATCTACTTATTTTTTTTTTTTTTTGGTGGGTGTGTGGGTGGGGGGGAGATTATTTGCCAGACAAGGTTGGCTATAGCAATTGCAAAAAGAGCAGCACAGAAGTGATACCTCTTAAGTTGGCAATTTGTTCTGTTTAAAATAAAAAATATCTGGTGACTGAAATGTTTGATATACTTACACAAATACTTCTCTCTCTCTCTCTCTCTCTCTCTCTCTCTCTCTCTCTCTCACACACACACACACACACACATACACACACACACACACACATATTTGTCCTTTGAAATGTTATATCTATTTTAACAAATTTAAACGTTTGCCCTTGTTATTTCAGGTAAAATCGCATCTTTGTTAAAATAATGAGATCTTTATAGACTATTTTGTATCTTTCGGGAAAAATCGTGATGACTTAGACAACTCGTGTCGAATGCGATATTCTAAATTAAATGACAATAAAATGTTTAAAACAAATGTGTTTAACGGTATACTAAAATAAAATTTGAGCAAACAACACAGTTTCTTTCAAGCCTTCCATCCCTAACTAATATTAGTCCCATTTTAGTTTTCATGGTTCAAGTCCTCCTGGTGGTTAACTGATAATTTCAGAATATCTTCAACTTAAGACAAACAAACTCCTCGAAAGAATTAAAGAATGAAATTTGTTTGGGCAGTCTCTGGATTGCACACGCTTTTATTTGTTTGGAGAAAAAAATCTGTGATTAATTGCTAATATGTAAAAGTCATTTATAACTCACATTAATGTAGGTTTAGAAAAGTGGAAATAATATACTACCACAAAAACCTTATTATTCTCCATTTATTTACTTAACATGAAAAGGACAACACTCCCGAGAATAGGTCTAGTAGTTTTAAAGACTGCCAATCAGTTACAGTGTAGAATAATTGTTTCATTCGGTCTTTATATGCAGCATGCACTGATCAATAGCTCTTGGTCAACAGCCAGCGTCTCGATATTTGTAATAATGTGCATTGTTTTAGGGGTTGGAGGTGTGACGCTGTAAATTGAGGTTCAAATTATTAATACAGATGTCCATGTCAAATTGGTCCATAATTCGCCGTAATAAGGTGACGTCAAAATTTCTTCCTGATTATGAAATTCCGTGCCATTACAAATATTAAAAAGAAAATGAAAACATTTTGCAACAGGGCATTATTTCGTATATGCATCTGATTGTGATAGGGTGCTGTGATCTACATAGATAAATAATTGTACTTTGTATGATCTTTCACAAGAATCGAAAAAGATTGGAATTATTCGACGTATTTCATAAATGTCATTTTAAATAATCTCAAATATACGAGTATGGTACGTGTATCACATGTCAAAAATGAAATTCAGTTTTAAAGAAACGGAAAATTAGGGTACAAAACTGACTTTAAATTACAATCGGATGCATTCGTCATTACACTTTCAATTTATATGTCGTCATGCCGTACAATATTGGAAAATATCATATGGTATAATAATCTCAAGAAGAGCACCTGCGACGGAAAGAACTTTATCTCTGACGATATCCGAAATACTCCAAATATTTTTTAGTTTTAAGGAACGTTTCTCTAATTCAACTCATGGGTCATGACACTATTATGCTACATATATTGGCAAACGTCACCTTAATATCATACATACTAAACTTGAAACACAGGTAGTCAGTTCCCTTAAATTAGGCCTCTACCTGGTGAATTTAGTTAACTCATTCACGTTTGCGCGTGATAATGATAATGAATAAGTTGAAAACTTTGCTTGTATATGGCCCCATACCTAATACCCATAGATCCCAGCTCTTTCTCCCTGTCTGTCAGCACACTCATTTCCTAAGTCTGGATTTAGCATTGAAAATTGACGTGACAATCCACCTATAATAAGATATATTTCTGCTTTTATACCAAAACCGAAACAAAACTTCCGGGGAAATCCTTCTTAATTCGATCAACAAAAGTCAACTAGTATTGTAATAAGTATTTTCTTAAAAAATACTTTATATGCCAAAATATTTAACAAGTATATTTTGAATACTGCAGTCATGGAAACTATGCATAGGTCCTGAGAAGTTGCGTAGCGAAGAGGGGGGGAAGGGTCAAGGTTAGGTAAGGTATTCGAGCCGGGCGCCGGTGACTAGGGGGCGCTAAAAGGGCCCAAATCGGCCCAAACTATCAACATAACTGAGCAACAAGGGCAGCCGGGGGCGCACATGTGGGTGTTTTACCCTGGCCGCCGCAAATTTGGGTGTTTTGCCCTGGACGCCAAATATTCTTGTTACGCAACTGGTTCTGAAGGTATATATCATTATGACACATCCCCCTCGAATAATATTATCTAATTAAACTAATGGATTAAAAAAACATGTGACACAAAGTACTTCAGATTCATCCGAATACACACAAGCACCCGGGATCTGACAAGTATGTCGCAACTATGTCTAACGTACTTTCCATTTCATTACATAAAATTTTACTAAATATGTAGCATACCAGCTATATATACACAGATGCAGCATGCTGCCCACACATGTTGCATGCCCTCCCCTTTTCATGTCTCCATATTTGGCAATTTGTCCAAATTTGATTGTTACTATTTCCTACTTCCAGTTTGTTCCCCAGTACAGTGCGTTAAACTAGAATACCTCGAAAACCCATGCTAATATAAGTATTCATTGAACAAAAGTAATTCCGTTAGGTGTCTGAAATGTACAGGAATGTGTTGCAAACAGATTCTTCTGCAATATTTGATCCCTTTTATGAATTGGTAGCATCAGACCGTACAAATAGTGCATCAGTTTCAGCAGATTTATTTATCTACTTATTTTTTATTTTTTTTGGTGGGGGGAGATTTATCAGACAAGGTTGGCTATAGCAATTGCAAAAGGAGCAGCACAGAAGTGATACCTCTTGAATTGGCAATTTGTTCTTTTTAAAATAAAAAATATCTGGTGACTGAAATGTTTGATATACTTACACAAATACTTCTCTCCCTCTCTCTCTCTCTGTCTGTCTGTCTGTATGTCTGTCTGTCTGTCTGTCTCTCTCTCTCTGTCTCTGTCTCTCTCTCTCTCTCTCTCTCTCTCTCACACACACACACATACATATACACACACATGTTTGTCCTTTGAAATGTTATATCTATTTTAACAAATTTAAACGTTTGACCTTGTTATTTCAGGTAAAATCGCATCTTTGTTAAAATAATGAGATCTTTATAGACTATTTTGTATCTTTCGGGAAAAATCGTGATGACTTAGACAACTCGTGTCGAATGCGATATTCTAAATTAATTGACAATAAAATATGTTTAAAACAAATGTGTTTAACGGTTTACTAAAATAAAATTTGAGCAAACAACACAGTTTCTTTCAAGCCTTCCATCCCTAACTAATATTAGTCCCATTTTAGTTTTCATGGTTCAAGTCCTCCTGGTGGTTAACTGATAATTTCAGAATATCTTCAGCTCAAGACAAACAAGCTCCTCGAAAGAATTAAAGAATGAAATTTGTTTGGGCAGTCTCTGGATTGCACACGCTTTTATTTGTTTGGAGAAAAGAGCTGTGATTAATTCCTAATATGTAAAAGTCATGTATAACTCACATTTATGTAGGTTTAGAAAAGTGGAAAAAATATACTACCACAAAAACCTTATTATTCTCCATTTATTTACTTAACATGAAAAGGACAACACTCCCGAGAATAGGTCTAGTAGTTTTAAAGACTGCTAATCAGTTACAGTGTAGAATAATTGTTTCATTCGGTTTTTATATGCAGCATGCACTGATCAATAGCTCTTGGTCAACAGCCAGCGTCTCGATATTTGTAATAATGTGCATTGTTCTAGGGGTTGGAGGTGTGACGTTGTAAATTGAGGTTCAAATTGTTAATACAGATGTCCATGTCAAATTGGTCCATAATTCGCCGTAATAAGGTGACGTCAAAATTTCTTCCTGGTTATGAAATTCCGTGCCATTACAAATATTAAAAAGAAAAAGAAAACATTTTGCAACAGGGCATTATTTCGTATATGCATCTGATTGTGATAGGGTGCTGTGATCTACATAGATAAATAATTGTTCTTTGTATGATCTTTCACAAGAATCGAAAAAGATTGGAATTATTCGACGTATTTCATAAATGTCATTTTAAATAATCTCAAATATACGAGTATGGTACGTGTATCACATGTCAAAAATGAAATTCAGTTTTAAAGAAACGGAAAATTAGGCTACAAAACTGACTTTAAATTACATTAGGGTGCATTCGTCATTACACTTTCAATTTATATGTCGTCATGCCGTACAATATTGGAAAATATCATATGGTATAATAATCTCAAGAAGAGCACCTGCGACGGAAAGAACTTTATCTCTGACGATATCCGAAATACTCCAAATATTTTTTAGTTTTAAGGAACGTTTCTCTAATTCAACTCATGGGTCATGACACTATTATGCTACATATATTGGCAAACGTCACCTTAATATCATACATACTAAACTTGAAACACAGGTAGTCAGTTCCCTTAAATCAGGCCTCTACCTCGTGAATTTAGTTTACTCATTCACGTTTGCGCGTGATAATGATAATGAATAAGTTGAAAACTTTGCTTGTATATGGCCCCATACCTAATACCCATAGATCCCAGCTTTTTCTCCCTGTCTGTCAGCACACTCATTGGCTAAGTCTGGATTTAGCATTGAAAATTGACGTGACAATCCACCTATAATAAGATGTCTTTCTGCTTGTCTACCTAAACCGAAACAAAACTTCCGGGGAAATCCTTGTTCATTCGATCAACAAAAGTCAACTAGTATTGTAATAAGTATTTTCTTAAAAAATACTTTATATGCGAAAATATTTAACAAATATATTTTGAATCCTGCAGTCATGGAAACTATGCATAGGTCCTGAGATGTTACGTAGCGACGGGGGGGGGGGGGGGAAGGGTCAAGGTTAGGTAAGGCATTCGAGCCGGGCGCCGGTGGCTAAGGGACGCTAAAAGGGCCCAAATCGGCCCAAAGTATCAACATAACTGCGCAACAAGGGCAGCCGGGGGCGCACATGTGGGTGTTTTACCATAGGCCGCCGCAAATTTGGGTGTTTTGCCCTGGACGCCAAATATTCTTGTTACGCAACTGGTTCTGAAGGTATATATCATTATGACACATCCCCCTCGAATAATATTATCTAATTAAACTAATGGATTAAAAAACATGTGACACAAAGTACTTCAGATTTATCCGAATACACACAAGCACCCGGGATCTGACAAGTATGTCGCAACTATGTCTAACGTACTTTCCATTTCATTACATAAAATTTTACTAAATATGTAGCATACCAGCTATATATATACAGATGCAGCATGCTGCCCACACATTTTGCATGCCCTCCCCTTTTCATGTCTCCATATTTGGCAATTTGTCCAAATTTGATTGTTACTATTTCCTACTTCCAGTTTGTTCCCCAGTACAGTGCGTTAAACTAGAATACCTCGAAAACCCATGCTAATATAAGTATTCATTGAACAAAAGTAATACCGTTAGGTGTCTGAAATGTACAGGAATGTGTTGCAAACAGATTCTTCTGCAATATTTGATCCCTTTTATGAATTGGTAGCATCAGACCGTACAAATAGTGCATCAGTGTCAGCAGATTTATTTGTCTACTTATTTTTTATTTTTTTGGGTGGGGGGAGATTTATCAGACAAGGTTGGCTATAGCAATTGCAAAAGGAGCAGCACAGAAGTGATACCTCTTAAATTGGCATTTTGTTCTTTTTAAAATAAAAAATATCTGGTGACTGAAATGTTTGATATACTTACACAAATACTTCTCTCCCTCTCTGTCTGTCTGTCTGTCTGTCTGTCTGTCTCTCTGTCTCTGTCTCTGTCTCTGTCTCTGTCTCTGTCTCTCTCTCTGTCTCTGTCTCTGTCTCTCTCTCTCACACACACACATACACACACACGTTTGTCCTTTGAAAGGTTATATCTATTTTAACAAGTTTAAACGTTTGACCTTGTTATTTCAGGTAAAATAGCATCTTTGTTAAAATAATGAGATCTTTATAGACTATTTTGTATCTTTCGGGAAAAATCGTGATGACTTAGACAACTCGTGTCGAATGCGATATTCTAAATTAATTGACAATAAAATATGTTTAAAACAAATGTGTTTAACGGTTTACTAAAATAAAATTTGAGCAAACAACACAGTTTCTTTCAAGCCTTCCATCCCTAACTAATATTAGTCCCATTTTAGTTTTCATGGTTCAAGTCCTCCTGGTGGTTAACTGATAATTTCAGAATATCTTCAACTCAAGACAAACAAGCTCCTCGAAAGAATTAAAGAATGAAATTTGTTTGGGCAGTCTCTGGATTGCACACGCTTTTATTTGTTTGGAGAAAAAAGCTGTGATTAATTCCTAATATGTAAAAGTCATGTATAACTCACATTTATGTAGGTTTAGAAAAGTGGAAATAATATACTACCACAAAAACCTTATTATTCTCCATTTATTTACTTAACATGAAAAGGACAACACTCCCGAGAATAGGTCTAGTAGTTTTAAAGACTGCCAATCAGTTACAGTGTAGAGTAATTGTTTCATTCGGTTTTTATATGCAGCATGCACTGATCAATAGCTCTTGGTCAACAGCCAGCGTCTCGATATTTGTAATAATGTGCATTGTTTTAGGGGTTGGAGGTGTGACGTTGTAAATTGAGGTTCAAATTGTTAATACAGATGTCCATGTCAAATTGGTCCATAATTCGCCGTAATAAGGTGACGTCAAAATTTCTTCCTGGTTATGAAATTCCGTGCCATTACAAATATTAAAAAGAAGATGAAAACATTTTGCTTCAGGGTATTATTTCGTATATGCATCTGATTGTGATAGGGTGCTGTGATCTACATAGATAAATAATTGTTCTTTGTATGATCTTTTACAAGAATCGAAAAAGATTGGAATTATTCGATGTATTTCATAAATGTCATTTTAAATAATCTCAAATATACGAGTATGGTACGTGTATCACATGTCAAAAATGAAATTCAGTTTTAAAGAAACGGAAAATTAGGCTACAAAACTGACTTTAAATTACATTAGGATGCATTCGTCATTACACTTTCAATTTATATGTCGTCATGCCGTACAATATTGGAAAATATCATATGGTATAATAATCTCAAGAAGAGCACCTGCGACGGAAAGAACTTCATCTCTGACGATATCCGAAATACTCCAAATATTTTTTAGTTTTAAGGAACGTTTCTCTAATTCAACTCATGGGTCATGACACTATTATCCTACATATATTGGCAAACGTCACCTTAATATCATACATACTAAACTTGAAACACAGGTAGTCAGTTCCCTTAAATCAGGCCTCTACCTCGTGAATTTAGTTTACTCATTCACGTTTGCGCGTGATAATGATAATGAATAAGTTGAAAACTTTGCTTGTATATGGCCCCATACCTAATACCCATAGATCCCAGCTCTTTCTCCCTGTCTGTCAGCACACTCATTGGCTAAGTCTGGATTTAGCATTGAAAATTGACGTGACAATCCACCTATAATAAGATGTCTTTCTGCTTGTCTACCTAAACCGAAACAAAACTTCCGGGGAAATCCTTGTTCATTCGATAAAAAAAGTCAACTAGTATTGTAAAAAGTGTTTTCTTAAAAAATACTTTATATGCCAAAATATTTAACAAATATATTTTGAATCCTGCAGTCATGGAAACTATGCATAGGTCCTGAGATGTTGCGTAGCGACGGGGGGGGGGAAGGGTCAAGTTTAGTTAAGGTATTCGATCCGGGCGCCGGTGGCTAGGGGACGCTAAAAGGGCCCAAATCGGCCCAAAGTATCAACATAACTGCGCAACAAGGGCAGCCGGGGGCGCACATGTGGGTGTTTTACCCTGGCCGCCGCAAATTTGGGTGTTTTGCCCTGGACGCCAAATATTCTTGCTACGCCACTGGTTCTGAAAGTATATATCATTATGACACATCCCCCTCGAATAATATTATCTAATTAATCTAATGGATTAAAAAAACATGTGACACAAAGTACTTCAGATTCATCAGAAAACACACAAGCACCCGGGATCTGACAAGTATGTCGCAACTATGTCTAACGTACTTTCCATTTCATTACATAAAATTTTACTAAATATGTAGCATACCAGCTATATATACACAGATGCAGCATACTGTCCACACATTTTGCATGCCCTCCCCTTTTCATGTCTCCATATTTGGCAACTTGTCCAAATTTGATTGTTACTATTTCCTACTTCCACTTTGTTCCCCAGTACAGTGCGTTAAACTAGAATACCTCGAAAACCCATGCTAATATAAGTATTCATTCAACAAAAGTAAGACCGTTAGGTGTCTGAAATGTACAGGAATGTGTTGCAAACAGATTCTTCTGCAATATTTGATCCCTTTTATGAGTTGGTAGCATCAGACCGTACAAATAGTGCATCAGTGTCAGCAGATTTATTTATCTACTTATTTTTTATTTTTTTGGGTGGGGGGAGATTTATCAGAAAGGTTGGCTATAGCAATTGCAAAAGGAGCAGCACAGAAGTGATACCTCTTAAATTGGCAATTTGTTCTTTTTAAAATAAAAAAATATCTGTTGACTGAAATGTTTGATATACTTACACAAATACTTCTCTCCCTCTCTCTGTCTCTCTCTCTCTCTCTCTCTCTCTCTCACACACACACACACACACACACACACACACACACACACACACACACACACACACACACACACACACACATACATATACACACACATGTTTGTCCTTTGAAATGTTATATCTATTTTAACAAATTTAAACGTTTGACCTTGTTATTTCAGGTAAAATCGCATCTTTGTTAAAATAATGAGATCTTTATAGACTATTTTGTATCTTTCGGGAAAAATCGTGATGACTTAGACAACTCGTGTCGAATGCGATATTCTAAATTAATTGACAATAAAATATGTTTAAAACAAATGTGTTTAACGGTTTACTAAAATAAAATTTGAGCAAACAACACAGTTTCTTTCAAGCCTTCCATCCCTAATTAATATTAGTCCCATTTTAGTTTTCATGGTTCAAGTCCTCCTGGTGGCTAACTGATAATTTCAGAATATCTTCAACTCAAGACAAACAAACTCCTCGAAAGAATTAAAGAATTAAATTTGTTTGGGCAGTCTCTGGATTGCACACGCTTTTATTGGTTTGGAGAAAAAAGCTGTGATTAATTCCCAATATGTAAAAGTCATGTATAACTCACATTTATGTAGGTTTAGAAAAGTGGAAATAATATACTACCACAAAAACCTTATTATTCTCCATTTATTTACTTAACATGAAAAGGACAACACTCCCGAGAATAGGTCTAGTAGTTTTAAAGACTGCCAATCAGTTACAGTGTAGAATTATTGTTTCATTCGGTTTTTATATGCAGCATGCACTGATCAATAGCTCTTGGTCAACAGCCAGCGTCTCGATATTTGTAATAATGTGCATTGTTTTAGGGGTTGGAGGTGTGACGTTGTAAATTGAGGTTCAAAATGTTAATACAGATGTCCATGTCAAATTGGTCCATAATTCGCCGTAATAAGGTGACGTCAAAATTTCTTCCTGGTTATGAAATTCCGTGCCATTACAAATATTAAAAAGAAAATGAAAACATTTTGCTTCAGGGTATTATTTCGTATATGCATCTGATTGTGATAGGGTGCTGTGATCTACATAGATAAATAATTGTTCTTTGTATGATCTTTTACAAGAATCGAAAAAGATTGGAATTATTCGATGTATTTCATAAATGTCATTTTAAATAATCTCAAATATACTAGTATGGTACGTGTATCACATGTCAAAAATGAAATTCAGTTTTAAAGAAACGGAAAATTAGGCTACAAAACTGACTTTAAATTACATTAGGATGCATTCGTCATTACACTTTCAATTTATATGTCGTCATGCCGTACAATATTGGAAAATATCATATGGTATAATAATCTCAAGAAGAGCACCTGCGACGGAAAGAACTTTATCTCTGACGATATCCGAAATACTCCAAATATTTTTTAGTTTTAAGGAACGTTTCTCTAATTCAACTCATGGGTTATGACACTATTATCCTACATATATTGGCAAACGTCACCTTAATATCATACATACTAAACTTGAAACACAGGTAGTCAGTTCCCTTAAATTAGGCCTCTACCTGGTGAATTTAGTTAACTCATTCACGTTTGCGCGTGATAATGATAATGAATAAGTTGAAAACTTTGCTTGTATATGGCCCCATACCTAATACCCATAGATCCCAGCTCTTTCTCCCTGTCTGTCAGCACACTCATTGGCTAAGTCTGGATTTAGCATTGAAAATTGACGTGACAATCCACCTATAATAAGATCTCTTTCTGCTTGTCTACCTAAACCGAAACAAAACTTCCGGGGAAATCCTTGTTCATTCGATCAACAAAAGTCAACTAGTATTGTAAAAAGTGTTTTCTAAAAAAATACTTTATATGCCAAAATATTTAACAAATATATTTTGAACACTGCAGTCATGGAAACTATGCATAGGTTCTGAGAAGTTGCGTAGCAACGGGGGGGGGGGGAAGGGTCAGGGTTAGGTAAGGTATTCGAGCCGGGCGCCGGTGGCTAGGGGGCGCTAAAAGGGCCCAAATCGGCCCAAAGTATCAACATAACTGCGCAGCAAGGGCAGCCGGGGGCGCACATGTGGGTGTTTTACCATAGGCGCCGCAAATTTGGGTGTTTTGCCCTGGACGCCAAATATTCTTGCTACGCCACTGGTTCTGAAAGTATATATCATTATGACACATCCCCCTCGAATAATATCTAATTAAACTAATGGATTAAAAAACATGTGACACAAAGTACTTCAGATTCATTCGAATACACACAAGCACCCGGGATCTGACAAGTATGTCGCAACAATGTCTAACGTACTTTCCATTTCATTACATAAAATTTTACTAAATATGTAGCATACCAGCTATATATACACAGAGATGCAGCATGCTGCCCACACATTTTGCATGCCCTCCCCTTTTCATGTCTCCATATTTGGCAACTTGTCCAAATTTGATTGTTACTATTTCCTACTTCCAGTTTGTTCCCCAGTACAGTGCGTTAAACTAGAATACCTCGAAAACCCATGCTAATATAAGTATTCATTCAACAAAAGTAACACCGTTAGGTGTCTGAAATGTACATCAATGTGTTTCAAACAGATTCTTCTGCAATATTTGATCCCTTTTATGAATTGGTAGCATCAGACCGTACAAATAGTGCATCAGTGTCAGCAGATTTATTTATCTACTTATTTTTTATTTTTTTTTTGGTGGGTGGGTGGTGGTGGTGGTGGTAGGGGAGATTTACCAGACAAGGTTGGCTATAGCAATTGCAAAAAGAGCAGCACAGAAGTGATACCTCTTAAATTGGCAATTTGTTCTTTTTAAAATAAAAAATATCTGGTGACTGAAATGTTTGAAATACTTACACAAATACTTCTCTTCCTCTCTCTCTCTGTCTCTCTCTGTCACTCTCTCTCACACACACACACAAACACACATACACACACATGTTTGTCCTTTGAAATGTTATATCTATTTTAACAAATTTAAACGTTTGACCTTGTTATTTCCGGTAAAATCGCATCTATGTTAAAATAATGAGATCTTTATACACTATTTTGTATCTTTCGGGAAAAATCGTGATGACTTAGACAACTCGTGTCGAATGCGATATTCTAAATTAAATGACAATAAAATATGTTTAAAAGAAATGTGTTTAACGGTTTACTAAAATAAATTTGAGCAAACAACACAGTTTCTTTCAAGCCTTCCATCCCTAACTAATATTAGTCCCATTTTAGTTTTCATGGTTCAAGTCCTCCTGGTGGTTTACTGATAAATTCAGAATATCTTCAACTCAAGACAAACTCCTCGAAAGAATTAAAGAATGAAATTTGTTTGGGCAGTCTCTGGATTGCACACGCTTTTATTGGTTTGGAGAAAAAAGCTGTGATTAATTCCCAAGATGTAAAAGTCATTTATAACTCACATTTATGTAGGTTTAGAAAAGTGGAAATAATATACTACCACAAAAACCTTATTATTCTCCATTTATTTACTTAACATGAAAAGGACAACACTCCCGAGAATAGGTCTAGTAGTTTTAAAGACTGCCAATCAGTTACAGTGTAGAATAATTGTTTCATTCGGTCTTTACATGCAGCATGCACTGATCAATAGCTCTTGGTCAACAGCCAGCGTCTCGATATTTGTAATAATGTGCATTGTTCTAGGGGTTGGAGGTGTGACGTTGTAAATTGAGGTTCAAATTATTAATACAGATGTCCATGTCAAATTGGTCCATAATTCGCCGTAATAAGGTGACGTCAAAATTTCTTCCTGATTATGAAATTCCGTGCCATTACAAACATTAAAAAGAAAAAGAAAACAATTTGCTTCAGGGTATCATTTCGTATATGCATCTGATTGTGATAGGGTGCTGTGATCTACATAGATAAATAATTGTTCTTTGTATGATCTTTCACAAGAATGGAAAAATATTGAAACTATTGGACGTATTGCATAAATGTCATTTTAAATAATCTCAAATATACGAGTATGGTACGTGTATCACCTGTCAAAAATGAATTTCAGTTTTAAAGAAACGGAAAATTAGGTTACATAACTGACTTTAAATTACATTCGGATGCATTCGTGATTACACTTTCAATTTATATGTCGTCATGCCGTACAATATTGGAAAATATATGGTATAATAATCTCAAGAAGAGCACCTGCGACGGAAAGAATTTTATCCTTGACGATATCCGAAATACTCCAAATATTTTTAGTTTTAAGGAACGTTTCTCTAATTCAACTCATGGGTCATGACACTATTATGCTACATGTATTGGGAAACGTCACCTTAATATCATACATACTAAACTTGGAAACACAGGTAGTCAGTTCCCTTAAATCAGGCCTCTACCTCGTGAATTTAGTTAACTCATTCACGTTTGCGCGTGATAATGATAATGAAGAAGTTGAACACTTTGCTTGTATATGGCCCCATACCTAATACACATAGATCCCAGCTCTTTCTCCCTGTCTGTCAGCACACTCATTGGCTAAGTCTGGATTTAACATTGACAAATGACGTGACATCCACCTATAATAAGATGTCTTTCTGCTTGTCTACCTAAACCGAAACAAAACTTCCGAGGAAATCCTTGTTCATTCGATCAACAAAAGTCAAATAGTATTGTATTAAGTATTTTCTTAAAAAATACTTTATATGTCAAAATATTTAATATATTTTGAATACTGCAGTCATGGAAACTATGCATAGGTCCTGAGAAGTTGCGTAGCGACGGGGTTGTGGGGGGTGGGGAGGGTCAGGGTTAGGTAGGGCATTCGCGCCGGGCGCCGTTTGCTATGGGACGCTAAAAGGGCCCAAATCGGCCCAAAGTATCAACATAACTGCGCAACAAGGGCAGCCGGGGGCGCACATGTGGGTGTTTTACCATAGGCGCCGCAAATTTGGGTGTTTTGCCCTGGACGCCAAATATTCTTGCTACGCCACTGGTTCTGAAAGTATATATCATTATGACACATCCCCCTCGAATAATATTATCTAATTAAACTAATGGATGAAAAAACATGTGACACAGAGTACTCCAGATTCATCCGAATACACACAAGCACCCGGGATCTGACAAGTATGTCGCAACAATGTCTAACGTACTTTCCATTTTATTACATAACATTAAACTAAATATGCAGCATAACAGATATACATACAGAGATGCAGCCATGCTGCCCACACATTTTGCATGCCCTCCCCCTTTCATGTCTCCATATTTGGCAACTTGTCCAAATTAGATTGTTACTAATTCCTACTTCCAGTTTTTTTCCCCAGTACAGTGCGTTAAACTAGAATACCTCGAAAACCCATGTTGATATAAGTATTCATTCAACAAAAGTAATACCGTTAGGTGTCTGAAATTTACAGCAATGTGTTGCAAAGAGATTCTTCTGCAGCATTTGATAACTTTTATTTATTGGTAGCATCAGACCGAACAAATAGTGCATCAGTGTCAGCACATTTATTTTTTTTAATTTATTTATTTGTTCTGGGTGGGTGGGTGGAGATTTTCCAGACAAGGTTGGCTATAGCAACTGCAAAAGGAACAGCACAGAAGTGATACCTCTTAAGTTGGCACTTTGTTCTATTAAAATAAAAAATATATGGTGACAAATGTTTGAAATACTTACACAAATACCTTCTCTCTCTCTCGCTTTTTCTCTCTCACATACACACACAAACACACACACACACACACACACACGTGTTTAACGGTATACTAAAATAAAACTTGAGCAAACTACACAGTTTCCTTCAAGCCTTCCATCCCTAACTAATATTAGTCCCATTTTAGTTTTCATGGTTCAAGTCCTCCTGGTGGTTAACTGAGAAATTCAGAGTATCTTCAACTTAAGACAAACAAACTCCTCGAAAGAATTCAAGTCTGAAATTTGTTTGGACAGTCTCTTGATTGCACACGCTTTTATTTGTTTGGGAAAAAAGATGTGATTAATTCCCAATATGTAAAAGTCATTTATAACTCACAATTCTGTAGGTTATGAAGAATGGAAATAATATACTACCACAAAAACCGTATTCTTCTCCATTTATTTACTTTACATGAAAAGGACAACACTCCCGAAAATAGGTCTAGTAGTTTTGAAGACTGCCCATCAGTTACAGTGTAGAATTATTGTTTGATTCGGTCTTTATATGCATCATGCACTGATCAATAGCTCTTGGTCAACAGCCAGCGTATCGATATTTGTAATAATGTTCATTGTTCTAGGGGTTGGAGGTGTGACGTTGTAAATTGAGGTTCAAATTATTAATACAGATGTTCATGTCAAATTGGTCCATAATTCGCCGTAATATGGTGACGTCAATTTCTTCCTGGTTATGAAATTCCGTGCCATTACAAATATTAAAAAGAAAATGAAAACATTTTGCTGCAGGGTATGATTTCGAATATGCCTCTGATTGTGATAGGGTGCTGTTGTATGATCTTTCAAATGAATCGAAAAAGATTGGAACTATTGGACGTATTGCATAAATGTCATTTTAAATAATCTCAACTATACGAGTATGGTACGTGTATCACATGTCAAAAATGAAATTCAGTTTTAAAGAAACGAAAAAATAGGTTACATAACTGACTTTAAATTACATTCGGATGCTTTCGTCATTTCACTTTCAATTTATATGTCGTCATGCCGTACAAGAGGCAGTCAGAAAAGGATGTCACCAATTTTATGGTGTCATGCACATATTTACAAGTTTATTTCTGCATTTCAGCAATGCATCTTTCAATTTGGAGAAATTGTACAACCCACATAATTTGAAAGCTTATCTCAAGACAAGGTGCATCAGTTAAAATTTCGAAATTGTCTTTAAAAATGTTTCAAATATTACTTTTACTACAAATGTGCCTGTTGAGCACTTATTTTCAGCTTAAGATCAAAGGCAATATATACAAGTCGTTTTTCTTTCAATCACATCTAACCATGTGCTAAAATTACCTTGCCAGGTATGCAAGGTTTGGAGTTTTTTTGCTTCATATAAATACCCTAAATTGCAAGAAGTGATCATGTGATACAACCTATAGTAACCGAATGCCTGTATTGGAAACCAGGTCGAATGTTATTTTCGAACTCGTTTATTTTGAGTTATTTATCCTGAGCTTGAGAATAGCTATTCATTTTTTTTGGGGGTGGGTGGGGGGTGGGTGGGGGGGTGTTGTAATTCCAACTATCAGGACCAGCACAAATGATATAAAATAATCTAGGGGTATACCTAATTTAACTAGCTCTTTTCCTTAATCTTCTGCCGATATGACGGGTAGTGATGGTGTCACGTCATTAAGAAACTAACAGCGAAAAAGAACAGATCATGCTCGTCTAGGATAAATCGAGTCCCATCCTTTCTAACAACATCGATAACATATTTACTGAAAATGTCTTTATATCATTATCTGAAAAATGCAAGCAGTGCCGAAGCGATGGGAGGGGGCGAAGGAGATGGTGGCATATGGTGGCAGTTTGATAAGAGTACCGTATATATCATAATAATACCAATCGAGTAAGGGTGTAGTTTTAGAACTTGGATCTGGGCGGCGCTTTCCTTCGCTACTCCACCGGATGCAGATCCGCGCAGGAAATGTGCACACGCATTTGATTTATTCATTGGACTAGGTGCAACGCGGATGTATCATCATATTTCCAGAACGTTTTGAAGATGTTACATACATATCCTCAAACAAATAGATCAGACCTCCTATATAATTCCAGACTTGCTAAATTTCATCGTAATGTTGAGTTTAGATCGTCCGCCATAATAGTTCAACTTATACCACTTCCGTTTCAGCTTAGTTTTTTAGGTGTTCCAAATAAGGATATTGTATCCTTTTCGAAACGTAAGCAAATAGTAAATATGGTGCTCTGTAAATTGGAGAATCGGCAAATGAAAAGGACATGTGGTCTATCGATGCCTTTATAAGTTTATCAACAAGCCATTATTAGTCATTTTAACAAGATGAAATATGAATTTGTCTTACTATTCGCAATTGCTGTTCGCGCGCTATGTCTTTCAACAATTAATAACGTATTGTAGAATATCCAATAATGGTATAGCACGCCTTGTTTGGACAACGATTTGCTCCGAGAATCTCGTGTTATCTGTCATGATGGACAACGTACAGTTAGTGTAAACATACCAATTTTGTTTACCTTATATAGGGTTAATAACGTGATCATAAGCGACACTTCCTGAAAAACACCACGCTATCTAGGTAGTAGAGTTGGCCAACAAGTTGTTAGATGAATGGCATTATGATGTTCTGAAAGACTTTGAAAGGGTCATGGGTATTGTTCATCATTTCTACTGTACGGCTCGTGTGCTTTTGTATGATAGAGATATAACTTTGCTCATTCTAAATGGTTGTTTTGGTCATGCAACTAGTCTGGCTCCTTCCGTATTATGCTCCTTGCGTTGCATTCTGCTATACTAAGCCGGGAGAACACCGACGCCATATTGTCACATGATCAAAACAAATAGTCTCACATGGAGAGATCTATTTGGTCTAACCGTGGCACGTTTATTCCTTTAATAGTCTTTCTTAATGACAGTATTTTGATAATATTGCACATTTTACACCGCGTCATCTCAGATGATTCCTTTTCCAATGGATTCTTTGATGAATTTTGTGTGGAAGTTTATTTGAGGTGATGTACGTCAACATAAATATAGCCAAAGATTAAGACACAAAAATCAACCCTCTTTTTACGAGGGGGTGAGGGTTCTGATTGCTTTACAAATATTGCACAATTCACACCATGTCATCAAATATATTCTAGATGCAAATAAGCTACTTGATCAATTTGACATTGATATTGATATATCGTTGTACATTACACCTCGGACTTAGCAATGTATTAGGATCGAAATACAAACCCTATTCCACAATAGAGTGAGTGTAATGATATTTGGTCCTGTATTGAAAATTCCATCTTCGTTATTTAATTTGTAAAATATTCCATTTGCAATCAATCCCTTGATATATTTTACATCAAAATGTATTTAAGGCGACAAAAGACAGTGTTCGCTTGCCAAACATTAAGACGAAAATACTTTCTCTTTTATCAAGGCGGTTGGGGCGGGTGGGGCGAGGGGCCTGGAGTGGGTTGTCTGGGGAATACATGAATTATTAAATAAAACTACACCTGCATGATAACATTTGGAATCAAATTTTCATGAAGTTAAGTTTTTAAAAAAATAGTCACAATACAAGCAAATTAAGTGCCTTTCCTCATAATACACAATGAATATGATACTATATCAGTATCGATGTAAAAAAATTAAATTAGTGGCATAGCAAGAAATTTTAACATTTCAACACCCAAACTTAAGTATATGGGCCCATTTCCAAAGTAATATCGCTATGTCTTCATAGTGATATTTTACAGTGATATCTAGCATTGGGGCAGCATACTGTTGACATGTAGCATGATGTCTCACCAAGTTACATTATAATGACAGAAGAGGTTGACCAGTCCTAACACTAACCACTTAATGCGGAGTGCCTAGTGAGGCAGCTGATAGTAGCAATTTTACAAGAATTTGGTTGGTGTTGTGCGTGTAACGCAGTTGAACTGACATCCGTTGAGACTGTAGAGGGTTTAAAGAAATAGCAAACACGTTCGTGGGTGACAGTGAAAATATATAAAAACACTCACACTAATGACACCAGAATAACACAAAGGAATATAATATGAATTTAAAACAAATAGGAAATTGGATTTATCTACTATATCAAATTCGTGTAGTCAAATACTTGTTACAAACTTCATTTAGTCAGACACTTGTTGCAAACTTCATGTAGTCAGACACTTGTTGCAAACTTCATGTAGTCAGACACTGTCATTACAAAATTCATGTAGTCAAACACTACTGTTATCACAAAATTCACGTAGTCAAACACTACTGTTATTACAAAATACGTGTAGTCAAACACTACTGTTATCACAAAAGTCGATATCACCATATGTGACATCTCCGTGTTGACTCTGCCTGCTTTCTGGCACGGTCACTCTACCTTCCAGACTTGTACCTACACGTTGGCACTGCACTGGTGGTTTAACCTCGTAATGGTGCACCAGACATCCTCATATTCACACGCTCATTCGGCTATTCATACCCAGTGAGCTGAATATGGAAAAGAAACAACGTTCCCAATAGTCCGTTAACATAACCCGCCCGAAATATGACGTAGAAAGGGTATGCAATTCAAAAGAAAAATACGTTATACTAAGACATTAAAACACACATAGTATGTTTTCAAAATTAGTCATAGTAGCGACCAGATAAAAATAATCAACAGGGGTATGCACATGTGTCCATATCCCTGTTAATAATCTGAGTCGTATCATCTCGCTACCATATTGCAAAGGGATAACCTCTTAATAAATTGAATTACAAGTATGATAAAATAACGCAACCACATAATACAACAATGAACGTGTTTTACGAAACTGAATATTAATTGTAAACAATGCAAAGAGTTCATTAAAAAACATACAACTCACCCAATTCTTTGGCTCAAACTAAGTGAAAATGGCACCTGCCCCGACAGCTAAATACATTTAGAGCTTCTCTCTAGTGGTTGTGTCCTTCAAGATTTCTACATGATATGTATAGTCGTGCGCATTAATACATAACACGCACGTGCTGCGCAAGCAATAAAGACGTCGCGCGATACAAAGAAAAATTATATTTCTAAAAAATACTATGGCACGCGAAAAAGACACCTTGATGATAATACAAAGTATGGTGGTCTAACTGGGCTATATCGGGCATTTCGTAACAGTGTGTAATGTTTGTCAGAATCTGGATTGTCATGAACGATACATCAGTGTCAATATACACTTGATCAAGAAATTTATTTACAGATCTACTTTTTCATGGTGTAATCTACGAAACACTTATTTCACAAAATATCGTCACCCCATATCTCTTGTATAGATGTGATGATAATAATAATAATAATAATAATAATAATAATAATAATAATAATAATAATAATAATAATAATGAGGACTTTGTATAGCGCGAAATCTTTAGAAGCTCTAAGCACTTGACACCAGTAGTTTCAGTAATGTGGCAAGAATGATATGCAGACTGTATATTGTTAAAAAGACTGTTTGAATTCAGATGAGATGCAAGTTGAGTTAGAACAACTTTTTCTAAGATTTGTGATATGAAAGGAAGACTAGAATCTGGCGGTACTATTGTGGTATAGCAGGATGGTATTTTGGTCTTATAGCTTCTGCAAATAAAACGTTCATCTGTCGCCTTACGTAAATTCCGAAGTGAAAGGTATCAAGGGACTGAATGCAACGGATGTTTGTTACATGATACAGTCGGAATATTCAATATTGGACCAAATATCGTCACATTCACCCCCTCGTGGAATATGGCTCAACTAAACGCACACAACGCCCTTTCCACCTAACTTCATAAAATATATAGCATTTGGTCTTAATATTGGCAAACGAAATATGTTATTTGTTGCCTTAAATCAATTCTGATGTAAAATGTATCAAAGAAGTGTTTGCAAATGGATTTTTTTAAATACAAATTACAAGTTGCAGTACGAATACACAATATTGAACAAACTATTGTTACAATCACCCCCTTGTGAAATAGGGTTGCTATTTGAATCCTAATAGTTGGCAAAGTCTGAGGTGTCATGTAAATCGAGATATCAATATCGGTGTAAAATTGATCAAGGAATTTAATGTAATCAGAATATTTTAGCTGACTAATTGTGAAGTGTGCCATATTGGAAAAATAATTGTTGCCCTTGACCCTCGTGAAAGCTGGGTGATATTTTTGTTGTAATATTCCGTTATATTTAAGCTGACATATATCACCTCATATCAATTTCTATGTAAAAATGTATTAATTAGAAAATGAATTTTTGATATGACGCTGTGTAAAATGTGCAATATTCCCAAAATATTGTGCGTATGACTTTCCTTCACCTTTGCCTACTAATAAATATATTTGTAAAAATTATTAAATCACCTAATTGGTGGTTAACCTTAAAGACATGTTAACGACTGCTATATATTATATCAAAAAGTACTATTAAAGTTCACATTTTGTCACTAAGACAGAATATTAAATGAATAAATGTGCCGCTGTTAGATTAACTAGGTCTAGTCATTTTTTCGATCACGTGACAATATGGCGTCGCCATTCACCTGACTTAGTATAGTGGAGTGCATACTAAGGAGGGAACCAGACTAATGTGACTGGTGAATCTGACATGTTGCTATCACAGGATATCTCGTCAAGGTTTTGAAGCATGAATTATGACTTACTTTTACCTACTTTTGTGCTGTGATAAAATATTCATGAAGACCTGTTGACCTGCCTAAACAGCATTGGGTCAATGTATCTATACAAATGCAGGTGGTTCTACGATGACAAATATCATACATCTTATACTGAAATAACTAATATTGAAAAATCACTTATTCAGTTCAATTTTTTGCATTGTTGAATACCAAATTTTGATTGAACCCAGTTGTCCTTAATACAGTTAAGCTGCAATGACCAAAGTGCCATGAGATGGACTGACACTGTTCTTCTATGGCAGAGCAACATAAGTAAATTATCTGGTGCCAAGTCAAGTAAAGTAATCTGCCTTTCCCAAGTATACACCGCAGTAGCTGACCTAAGTTGATCTAATGGTATGATTCAATCCCACACCCTTTCAGTCACAAGTCAGGCATGCGAACCACGGAGTCATTGCCATTCCTGCCTGTATTATCCTATTTTGCCGTTCAGAAGGGCATGTCATGTTGGTCCTATATCACCTGGGTTGCATGAAAAAAATAATTTGGACACTTAACAGAGATTGTCATACTTTTGTATCATAAACATTTCATTCACACATAATGTTTTCATTTAATCCATACCTATTATGTTTTAATCTTGTTGCAAAGTAGTCATGAGTTATTCATTTAATCCAAAATCCACTCGGTTGCAATTGTGCAACATCCTTTTTCATTTTTTTTCATTTCGTGTAGACTGGTGTTTGTGGTATTGCAACTGGGTAGAACCTTTCAGCTTTATTTAGCCAAGTTTTGAGTTTTGCATTTTGTTTGAACTTAGTGTAGATTTAGATCCTCGAAGGGGGTCAGAAATATCAACGTGAATACTACTCAGTTATACAATTCTTAAAAAAAATTACTTACACTAAGGTAATGGATCAGATTGGAACTTTTACAATTCAACCAAGTGGAATTAAGCTTAGTTCTTACTGCAAAACCCAGATCGAAGGGATTTGCCTATCACTCCTCGGGGTTCCAAACTATTGATTTGTGTGATACCACTACATATATGCCTGGGATATTCAGAAAGAACACCTTTTACTTTTTAAACATTCTACAGGGGGAAGAGGAAAACTCCTTGGAGGGAAAAGACCCATCACAGATTACAGAAATTTTGATGACACTGAATGTGAATTGAATACATGTAAATGCAGTTGATGAGCTGCAAAATTGTGTGTGTGTGTGTGTGTGTGTGTGTGTGTGTGTGTGTGTGTGTGTGTGTGTGTGTTTGGACGGACAAATGCATCATCTACCCAAATAATTATGATACTTCACTGCATGACTTCCAACAGGTGGAATTTAAAGGCATTAATACCAGGGTGGTAGTAGCACATCAATATTTAAGAGAGGTAGAAGCCAAGCTCACATCTATGTCTCAGCGTTCCCTCTTGAAATTAAGACCAATAGGATTACATACAATATAGAAAAGAAAATGAAAATCCATCTTATACACAACAATATGGCAACGGTATGGGGTTTTCAAAATGTCCAATCCATGGTCCGGAATGCGGAATGAATATTTTGTTTAATAAAATAAAAAAGGCGACGAGTTACTCTTGGAGGAAAGAATTTTGAAAACAAAATGTTAAAAGAGGCATGCATATAGCAGCTTGAAAAGAAAATAAAAAAAGAAAGAAGGGATGAAATAAAGAAACGTTTAAGTCAAATAAAAGAAGTGGAATTAAAAGGAAGACAGATAAAGATCGGGAAAATTTACTGAACTGTATATTAAAAAAGCTGAACTCCTATACAAAAGGGAGGAGATTAGGAAAAAAGAAACAATATATTGAACAAAATATGGGACAAAAATAAAAAACTAATAGAGAAAAAAGAATTCATGTAGTGTATTTTCGACTTTTACAAAGAATTATATACATCTCAAAAAATATAAGAGAATACCATAAATATATTTTTAGAAGACGTACAGTTCGAGAAGATATTGTACGAACATAGAAACATATGTGACCATTTCATCTCGAAAGATAAAATTAAAAAAAACTGTTAAACAGTTAACCAAAATAAATCGCTAGACAGACCTGGACTGGACGCTTCGATGAATTCTATAAAATGTTCAGATGGTAAAAAAAAGTTCAAAAAGTGAGATAGCACAGATCCTTGAGTTATTATACAACAACATTTTATTATAAAAGAATCTTTGCCGAGATCAATGCGGGAGATAAAAATTTCAATCATATGTAAAAGGGTAGTGAGATAGGTAAGAACTAAACATCTGGAGACTCATCTTCCTCCTCAATATTGATTAAAAAATACTGAGCAAAATTTTAGCTAATAGAGTTAAAAAAAGAAATTAGATCAATATAAATGTAAATCAGACTTGTGGGGGAAAGGGGAGAACTATTATGAGCAATATGTTAAACATAAGAACATTACCTGACTATAAATGAAACAGATCATAAATGTGCTATGGTATCTTTCGACAAAGAGAAAACATTTTATAGATTATAACACAGCCAACGTTCCCTCTAAGCGAATGATAGATGTGCGCGCAGTGCTCGCTGCACTGCGCAAGCATTACGAAGACGAGCAAAATTTAACGTTGGAATGAGCAGAAATTGACAATTCAGCTGCGCGGAGATGCCTGAGCAGCTGCGCACGCGCGCAGCTTAGAGGGAACGTTGAACACAGGGACCAAATGTTGTATGCTTTGTACAGTCAGTATTACATAAAGTATTAGACAAATTTGGCTTTAGAAATAATTTCCGCAGCTGAACCGAAATCCTGTAAAACAAAATATCTTCAAGAATACATGTAAATGGTACGTGCACGAACTAATTTGATACAGATATCAGTGAGGCAAGGGTGCCCACTGTATATGCTATTATATGTAATATCAATCGAAATCTTAAGTCATAAGATAAGACAGAACCAGAACATAGAGGGGATAAAAAAATCCCCAACTTAAGGCAATACATTAAAAGGCTCCAAAATACCGATGATTGTACAAACTTTATAAAAAGATACGGGATCTTGTAAGCATCTGGAGAAAGATTTTGAAAGTTTTGGAAAAATCTCCGGATCCTAAATTAATCATGACAAAACAGAACTATTAAAGATAGGAAACTGGCTAGGGAATCACCCTGGACTCCTATCAGACTAGTGAAAAATAGGATCAAAGCTCTAGGAATTTATTTTGGAAAGGATAATGACATAGAAAAACTATAAAAGCGTGATTAAGAGAAGAAGAAAAATCAAAGATAATGTCAACTTCTGGGCACTAACACCCATTAATTATGTACTAAAATCAGTAGACAGGGACAATACAAGGCTAATCAAACTTGATAAGGAGATTATAGATTATTTTTGGAGTTTTTAAAACGCATTATGTAGTAATGGAAACTTTAAAAAGAAACATATCAATTGGAGGACTAACACTGCCTAGCCCTTTACATCCAAAATATTCTAATTAATAGAATTAAGACTTTAAATTCAAAGCCAAAAACACCCTGAAGAGACTTTGTATATTGGTTCGGTTTTACAATTAGAAACAAATCGGGCATATATAAGAACATCCTGCTAACTAAAGCACTAGAAGTATCTCGAAAGATCAAAATCATAAAATACGTACTGGCAAAATATAGAGATAAAATAGAATTATGGGAACAACCAAAATATGGTACATAATTGGAAAAGGGATAAAGTAGAGCAAGAAAATTAAGTAGCGTGTAAGCTGGTGGAGAACATGCGGGCACAGGTCCCAAATTAAATTATTAAAAATACATTTGATTTTAAGTATTTACACAATGTTTGGTTAACGGAAGATGTGGCCGTAAGAAGTCACATGATAATAATTATGCCCAAATGCTCGATATGCATAAATACGAACTTTACATAAAACCATGTCATCGCCAAGTGCGATAAAATTAAAAATGAGAAGGTTAAGACTGATTATGGAAATAATAGGGGTAATAAGTACCGAAGGAACACTATACTCTTTTTGGATGTAGACTTTGATAAGAACCTACTGATGAAAATTAAAGATTATATTATAAAAATCATGATGTCCTTTTTGGACAGGTTATACAGATAAGAAAAACTAAACTTCCTAAATAAATATACTAATACTCTATGAAATCTTCGTGTATCTTGTATCGTTAATCTCTAATGGAGCACGGGGGGATGGGTGGGGAGATCCGATTTTTCTCCTACAAAGGGAAGTGTATCGTCAAGCGCGGGCTGGATCTTTTACCTTATCTCTCAGAGAAACAAAACAGCAGATACAGGGTTAAGCAAACCTCTCCGGTGTCTCGAAATTTCCCGACCACCAGGATCATTAATAAACAATCCCACCCCTTTCTTGTTTGTGCTATAAAGACAAACCGGGGCTATGTCACAAGGCGCTACGCAAAGTGAACAGGTATGAGAAAGAGCCCCAGAAAAACGAAGAACATGGACAGAAACTACATAAAAACGGGAAAAAGAATCTAATATTCTCAAACTACCCTTCTATAATAGAAAATTACCCTTTCAGTTTCGTCCTCCTCATTTTTCTATTTTGTTCTTCTTTTTAAATAAACCCATCTGAAACGTTTATCTTTGGCGAAAATAGTTCAAATAGGGAAAGGCATAAGCTTGTGATAAGATAATTATGTTTTAATAAAGTAAATGCGGCTCCTTATTCAATGTGAGCCCACCTTACATGTCAACACTAATAATATATGAGAAACGAAACACATGATAAAGCACGTAGCATTTATTTTAACTTTTATACAACACACCATATCTCAGTCAAATTCAAATTGGAACATAACTAAAATCAAACTTGACCATGTAAAGACACCTTATATAATATTATGACAGGTCAACCGGGGATATATATTGAGATAACATGCCGTCCTTGTACACAAATACATAGCACTCATACCTTATATGGCATATAAATAACACATATACGAGATAGAAGACCCTTGGCAAAGGTCACTATTAAAAACAAAGGTAGATGGCCCTGACTAGTAATTAAACCTAGATCACAAGATCACAAGAATTATTCTTTAGATTGTTGTTGTTGTACTAGGGATTAACGCCATATTTCAGAACATGATAGGCTATACATGGCCGCCAGTATTATTGGTGGAGGAAGAACCCGGGAAACCCCCCGGAAAGAAACACCAACCCACGAGAAGCTACTGGCAAGCTTCTCACATAACTACATTAGCCGAATCGGAGACTCGAACCCACGCAGAGGTGAGATGGCAGTGATCTGTAACGGAGAGCGCTTCAGAAAACTCGGCACTCGGGGCCCCACCTTTAGATAGCACTGGGGCATAAATACCCCACACAATTCTCACAAACAAACTTTTGTGCAAAATTCTTTTTATGAAAAGTACAGATATATATACCTACGGGGGATAGAAACACACATAAAACACTTTTATATTTTGGGAGGCAAAGTTGGTGGAAGGTGCATCTATTCAGCCATATATCTGGTGCGACCCCCACCCTCACCCCAACACCTCCCAAATATTGTTGCTAGGTTTAATGTCTTTTAAATCCACACCATAGGCTATACATGGCGGCCACTCGGGCACTCATCCCCACCCCCACTCCGACTTTTTAAATTAAAAGATAAGTAGTTGATATGGTGGCAATAATAAGTATTTACTAGAATACATCAGATTAAACTTTTCCTGAAAATTTGAAAATATTAAATAGTGTGGTTGTTTGAAGATGTCAAAATTATGTATCTCACTTGCATTTCATTGAGACCAAAAATAATTTGTAGATTATGTAATGATAAATATTTCCTTCAATTCTTTGTTTTAATTTTACCATTGCATTATCTCGAGATGTAAAAAAGTTTTTCTACCTAATTGCTGAATGGTTGCAAATAGCCATCACAAAGAAAATTTGACTAAAAATATTCCAAATATGGCGGGTTTTTTTTTTAGATTTTAAAATATATTTTGATTTGGTTGTTATCGGAATTAAGATTATGTCATCCTCATAAGATCATGATTGCCAGATGGATAATATATAACATTGTTTGTGTTATGTATCACTTTCTAATAAGTTACTAGAAGCTGAAAGAATCATCGTATTCCTAACCTAATTATGTCCACGTGAGGAATAAATATTTCAGACTACATGTACAATAGAGCATCTAAGGTATCAAACTATCACGTCGTCAGTAGTCTGAATTTTGATTAAATGCACTGTATATGTGGGCAGAATTTTTATACATTTCATTCTAGTGGGAAGAATGCTATGTATAGCACTAGGTATTGAGTAATCAAAGGTCAATACTGCCCACAAGATTTATATATCTGCCCGCTAAGTAAAACATGAATAGGGTTAACAAATAAGTATACATATTGAATTTGAACATATACATAGTTATTGTATGAGATAAGGCACTAATATATATAACTTTTGATATGAAATTTACATTAGAACACTGCCTTCCCGTAACCCCACTTTGGGGATGAAATCCCACAACCCACGTAAAACTAGTATATATATATATATATATATATATATATATATATATATATATATATATATATATATATATATATATATATATATATATTATTCTGGTCTGATACTTTGGCGATTTGCGTTTGTGGTTTGTCTTTCTTATTTTGATCACGTGTTTGTAAGTACAGTAATTCTTTCTGACTCTTGCAAAACATAATTGTATGTAATGAACCTGATGTAAACGTGTATACTTTTTCATGTTTTCAATGAATTACCAACACTTCTGTTCATGTCTCAATCCCTGTCTGTATCAGGTTTTGCATGTCTGTGTGCGCACGCCTATATATAACGTAGTTCTGGATAATTGACAAATACATATTTCCTCTAAATATTTTATACGAATCATGCTCTCTGATCTCCTTCAAGTTAGTCTCTACAATTTATTCGACCCACATCAGCACATTAAATGATAAGTAAATAATTTATGTGAGACTGAACTACATTAATTATTATCTGATATACCCTACTATCAACCATAAACTACCTAACAATATTATATCTTCATCTGGCACCTTTCTGGAGTGCACTGCATATTTGTGTCTAGCCTATTCGTTCCTGAACTATACTGGTATTGTATTTGTGGTGGTACAAAGAGGATCTGGTTATTCGACTCAATCGAAATAGAAAGTCTGAACATATGGCTAGTTAGCTACGTACGCATTACGCCAAGGCATTGATTTTACACTATATTTCTTTTCATTCCTTTTATATTCTTAAAAGCAAATAAATCATCAAAATATGTCTTTTTTCAAAGACAGTAGGAAAATCACATATTGAAGCGTATCGCCATATAGCAAAATAAATGTTTGAATTCAATAGTTGCCAAATAAAGGAAAGATCTTCTCAGATAAAAAAATCAAAGCAAATTGGATCCTTAGACTGACTTGAATAGGGAGCGTCGGACCAATGCACCGAATACAGTTAATAGTGTTTGCATGGAATTTGAAAGGGCTCTTCTTTGTGCGAGATTTTCTCAAATATGAGAACTGTGAGCGTAAAATGAATGAACTAAGTATGTTAGAAGACTAGATTTAGGAAAAAAGCTTGATATATTTGCGTTGTGCATACTAGATCAGGTGTGAGAGAACATAAGTCTAGAACAAACGCGACCTTTTAGAATAATCGTTGTCCATAAAATCACCATCCTTGAGATAGCAGTATGATTCAGGAAGGAAGGAATATGTACTTGAGTGAGTGCGGTTTGAGAATAAGGAGGTAGAGTCATTCCAAGTCACAATTCATGTATAATCCAGTCCACCTACCCATACCGTTATATCGAATGTTATTTCTTTTCATATACTTAAACATATACATTAGGCGAAATCCCTGAGAGTAAATTAAAAACGGTATATTCTTCTAACTACTCCGTCTTCTTCCTCAGATGCTATTCAAACTCGTTTGCAATCCCTTAACACGAGCCCTTGTTTTTGTAAAACAGGCACACCTGTCGGCGCGGAACAACTCCATTGTTCATTTTTGAAGAATGCTATATTAAAGTACACAAAGTAAACGATACAAGATAAGATATTAACTCATCTAAAAAGTTGCATAGGAGTTAATGTGGTGATCAATGTGGTGAAAGGTTCCATAGGAGTTAATGTGGTGATCAATGTGGTGAAAGGTTCCATAGGAGTTAATGTGGTGATCAATGTGGTGAAAGGTTCCATAGGAGTTAATGTGGTGATCAAACATGTGGACAACGACTGAAACTGAAATAAGACAGATTGCATTTTAGAACCTTGTTTATTACCATGTAGTAATAGTTCTCGAGTCACAATACCTCATGTCACGCAGTGAACAATCACGTGATAGAACATTACACTGACTCGTCAAAATTGTATCGATTGTTTTCGCTAATGGATGAGTTGACCACGTTTTGAGATTGTCGTCCCTTTGTAACAGTGCCAATAGTTACATACTTATCAAAAACGTATGTTATTTAATGCAGTCGATTTAACCTTATTATTAAAACACAATCTTGTGTATTGATTACGCTTGAGTCGGTGGCGACCATCGCGCAACGGTAGCCGTGGCGCCTCCAAGTGAAATTATTACTAGGTGCCCAATACACTACTACAACAGACATCACATTTTATTGGTTTTTTATTGCGGCAAATCCGGATTGAAAATAGTCTGCAGACCGTGTTTGCAATGTGATAGAATACTTTCTACTGATCGTTACTATATACCGATCTGGGGTCATAGTCTTCTATATCGCATAACTCTACTCTTGCATCACAAGCTTGTGTATAGATTACGCTTGATTCGTTGGTGACCATCGCGCAAATGTAGCCGTGACGCCTCCCAATGAAGATGCCGCGAGGAGTCCGATACACTAGTACAACAGACAGCAAATAGTATTGGTGTTTTATTGCCGTAGATCAGCATAGAAACTACTATGCAGAGAATGTTTGCTATGTGTGAGAATATTTTCTATTGATCGCTACTAAATATCATTCTAAGTGAAAATATGTGATATCATATTTATCACAGTATATGTATGTATGTATGTATGTATGTATGTATGTATGTATGTATGTATGTATGTATGTATGTATGTATGTATGTATGTATGTATGTATGTATGTATGTATCTTTTTATCTATCTATCTATCTATCTATCTATCTATCTATCTACCATTTTGAAAGGATGTAGCTAATGTCGGAATTACATTTCACAAACAATGGCATATTTGAAACGTTACAAAATCAGAATAAATACATTTTTTGCCTTAATGCTTCAAAACCGATTTGCCAAAAGAGCCAAACAACTTGTTATATGATTGTTCAAATGCTTATTGGGGGCATCTGGATAAAATAATTTAATCTCGTTAGAGATCGTCTGTGTAAAATAACGACGGAGTAACAAAAGGGATTTTCCTTAAAATATTAAGACATTCCAGATCCATTATCAAAGCAATACAGCATGGTTGAAACCATCGGATGCCGTTGTACAAGCGGCGTGCGTGGATGTGTTAGCACTCTTTTTTTTATGCTTATCAGCGTCCAGTGATGTAGAAAGATGCAGGCTTGAAGAAAACTACATTTGAGCTTGAAAGGCTATATAATGGTAATTCTGAGTTTATGCATCCTGGTCAAAAGTTCGTTTTTAGTAATCACTGCCCGAGTTTGAAAATTAGTATTATGGGTAAAATTCATTTCAATCTGAACGTTACTATCAATACATAATAATAACCAGAGTTTACTCTATAATCCTATATGATCGGTGAGGACAGCATAAATCTGTCTGTCTGTCTGTCTGTCTCTTTCTCTCTCTCTCTCTCTCTCTCTCTCTCTCTCTCTCTCTCTCTCTCTCTCTCTCTCTCTCTCTCTCTCTCTCTCTGATTTAATTGCTCATTCAATTCATTCATTGTGTTATATCGTATTACATCGTCGTCAAAAGATTTCTGTTGTGAATCCGAAAACCCCACCTGATTATCTTATTACAGTTGTCGACCATGCGGTGAAGTCTGATTACAGGGTTCTTAAATTTTACAAATGTGACAAGATCGAATCACTCTGACCTTAATAAGCCATCGAACGTTATATATGTTTGCCTTAATTTGTTTTAAATAAATGTAATATGATATTCTTTGACCATGCTATTTATATGTTCCAGAAAATAACATTTATAACATTATTGTACCTTACACGCTAAGATGACACTGATACATGTATCGCGGCATAAATGTAAGAAGCTGCATACGTATGGGTGAATATTCACCATTGCGATTGGTAAAGATGCAATACTGAGTGATAAATTGAAAATAAGAGAGACATTTAAACGGAGAGACACAGAAAAGACACTGAGAGAAGCTAACCTGAGTCAACGTTGTTTTCATAAGCTTCCTTACTTTAAGAAAATGTTCCTTATATAAACTGACCGAAGGATTCTTTTTTGCATTCTACACCTGCGCCAACGTCGAACCAGATAGTAGAATATTTATTGCTTAGTCGGTTGGTGTACAGGGCCGTGCCCATGGACACGCCATGTACGATACACAGGTTAATTGAATTATCGCAAACTCTGCATTCTAATAGCTAAACCACTAAGTCTCCTTTACAAAATTAATTAGAGCATTATTTAGGTAAGGTGTGTGTGTGTGTGTGTGTGTGCGAGAGAGAGAGAGAGAGAGAGAGAGAGAGAGAGAGAGAGAGAGAGAGAGATTTTAAACTTTAAATTAGCTTTCATCATTTTCCAGTCACATCGCTACGATATATGCAGTGCTGCAGTTTATAATGATGTCTAGCACCGGGCATCATGCCGCTGACATGAAGAATTATGTCCCACTCAGTCCCATTATCATCACACTAGGCCGACCAGTCCTAACACTAACCTCTTAATGCTGAACGCCAACGAGGCAGCTGTTAATACCAATTAGGTATGTGGTGTGACTCGGACGGGGTTCTAACCCGCACCAATTTCTCATTGGAGGCGGATGCTCTATCCACTAGGCCACCGTAGCGGTCTCACATATGCATTAGTTTTCTACAGTAGAAGATGCAAAATAGTGTACGAAAAGACATACTATCTGAAAACTGTGCTAAACAACAAGCATCCAACTTATCCAAGTAACGATAAATTGGCACTTCCGGATTGTAATGAATAAATTATGTTTTCATTTATTCATCTTGATGACTCATTTGATTTCGACCAGTCATGCATACATGTATACTAGTTATGCGATCATGACATACTAGTCTTATAAAATAACTTGAAAAGCAAATACTTTCTGGCAAAACAGCACGCCAGTTCCAATCAATACTAGTTTAGCTATTGTATGAAGGTATCGATTATAAACTTCTTTACATGGCAGTACATGGGATGCAGATATCATCCAGATTTCTTGAAACACACAGGTGATAATTACTGGTTAAAAACTATCAAGATAGTACATGTATATAGTGAATGCAAATCTGCACTGATTGTATACCTTAAATTTAGTGGCGTACTAAGGAGGTGCGAGGGGTGGGGTACGGTCGACTCTGGGTGATAGCTAGAAATGGGGATTGGGTGAGTTGAGATACTAGTACAAGTTTTCAAACCAAATGAAAAATTCGCCAAAGTAAAAGTTTTTTTTTCCAGCTAAATTATGATTTTACTTGCAAACATAATGTCATGTTATGAGCGTATACATTTTAAATTTATTTGTTTGGATGCCAAAAGAAGAATCCGTCCCTGGGGCCAAAGGAAAAATCCTTACCGGGTGCTAAATACTTTAGGTAAGCGATTTCTAAATTATTATGTATTTATATCTCAAATGCATATATCGTTGTAACATGAAAAATTTAGCAAGCCTGCCCTTTTCAAACATATGGCACTTGTAGCAGCGTTTGCTTGTAGATATGGGAAACCATGATTTTTAACGACTGACTGTGAAATTAAACTCTGAATTCGGAATACTACTAATACCGGGCCTCATCAAATAAGTTTAACATGGCAGAAGCAATAGTGAGTTGCCTTTTTATTGATGCAAGTAAAAATATCATACAAAAGACAGCAGTGTAAATTACTACCTAGACGTAAGGAAGCATCATATTTGTGTAATATGAGTAGTGAGAGACGAGGTATCATTCCAAATCATATTTCTATTAAATTCCACCCAACACATTTATAACGTTCAACAGAAAACCTAGTTTGTTAAGAATAGTCAAAACTATCCTAACCAAACACAGTATGTTAATAGTTTGTTGTGGATACAAAAACATATAATTTTCGTCCATAAATTAAACCCCAACCTTCCCCATTAATTATCGACAACATTCGTACACTGGCTTGATATGTGTTTTTGTGTTTGGTTTAGCCATGCATTCCGCTTTTCCTATCTTTCCGAATGTAATTGAAATCATTGCTTCATGCAACTTATGAGTCCCGACTTTCAACGCACCCTAACCGCAGTCGCGACGGTTGGTTGAGCAGTGACTACGCGTCTAAACAGTGGTAATATCAGTATAATTAAGGCGCGCAATGCTTGCATCTTTATATATGGATGAATGATTTTCTACCTTACACAACAGTTAAGATCAGGTTGTTTTACAGCCGAATTTAAATAAAATGTAGCTTAAGTGTCACTAAACGGGTCTATTTACCGTGCACACAAAAATGTCATCGAATGGATTTTTTTTTTGTGTTTGAAGTTTCTATACTGTTCATAACTTAAGCACTTTATTTCTGCAGACAAAAACATTTCAGCTGATACAATTTTATTAAACAGCGATTGCTGCTAAATTTAGATTCTCTAGACCATATATATTTAAACAAAAACACGACTTAGAGACGAAACATATACAATAGAGAATGCATAGTATTTAGAAACACGTGATTCATGTGTAACATGAATTATTTCCGTAATTATTAAAATATGACATATTGCTCAAATTAGATTTTACCTGTCACGAATTATTTTCTTTATAAATATTTCCTTACCGAAAATGTTAGCACGTGTACGCAGTTTTCTACTGTAATGTACCAGTCATAAAGTCGCTTTTGCCTTTGTTTTATTCATCGTATTAATTCATTAATACGTTCGTCAGTTTCTTAATTGATTCATTCATCTTTCAGTTTCGCACTCATTCATTATTCATCCATTCATTCCTTTGTTCGTTCGTTCGCTTAGTCAGTTAGAGCTCGTACGTATACATATCTATTCTTAGTTTAAGTTATACCACACCTGTCAATTATGTTTTGTCCCCTCTTACATCAAAATGTTTTCACATGCAGCGCAGTTTGTGCGTTTTGTTATGCAGTAAACATGAACAAAGTTTCTATTTATATAGCGCATTAAAGTAATCTATAACCATATGATTTGCTTTTGTCTCCTCTGAACCCAAGTTTAAATGGTAGAGTGCCTGTCTGAAGTTAAGTTGGTCCCGGTCTTTAAAACAAAGCCACTCTAAATTTCTTCTCTGTTACATTTGGTGGCTCTCATAGACTTCCACATCTGCACTAACATACTGATAGGGAAGACGCTGTTAGGTGGAAGTTTTAGGTAAAGACTCATGATATGTCTCGAAATGCTGGAATACATTTTAGCTATTAAACTAGCTATGATAGCGCAAGTGGTAGAATCCACGTTTAGTGTTAGGAATATATCTCGTTTGAGCCTCGATCTTTTCTTGTGTTTGTTCCTGTTTAATTCACATTTAAATGAGAGCTACATTAAGTGCATACAACTACAAACACCTGTTATATTTGTTTGTAAAATGGTCTTACAAATTAGATCCTCTTTGCTGAGATCATCTTTCGTCAAAAACAAGACTCGACTGATGCAGGGAGAAAAATACATACTATAAGAAGTTCATTTAATAGTATTTATAATTTTGAATACATGTATAAGGGAAAAACAATCCCAGTTTTATTTACTGTTTTAAATGAGTAGTGAACTTATTTCTAACCTCTCAACATGTACTTCATAACATTGGTTTGTGCTGAATTGACTGTAATATACATGAACCTGTAACAGAATATCACCGCGTTAAGAGGTTTGCGTCTATTTACAATTCAGCTGATTGAAAAAAGAAGGTAAAAACATGCTAACACCATGTTAGCGGTCCATAGAAACATCAATAGCGAGCGAGTATACAGGACAATACTTTATTCAGGAACTAGATATCGGCATTAATTCAATATTTACCGATAAACTCGGAAAAATAGTATATCATGCCGAAAAGTATTTGATTTAACTATAAAACCAGCAGATATAAAGTGTATGGTGACTTAACAATTTAACATTTGTCAAAATATCTTAACAAGAGCTCTATTTTTTTGCCCAAAACAAATATAAATGTGATATGGTTACTTAAGGTTTGATCCACACAAAACAAAAACAACACAAAAACAGCAACGTATCCGCAATGGACATATTTAAATCTAGCAACAGAGCAGTTTGATAACAAAATATATTTGAAACAAGCATTAATCGAATACAGTTTAAGTAATCTTTAGAAAGTTTATCGGCGAAACCAGATTTATAATATTAAAACCTTTCTTTGCTTCAAGACTTAAAAGTAATGGATCTGATAACGTAGTTTATTTATTCATTTTAGAAACAAACACACACCAAGAAAAGCAAAAACAAGGCCAATTCCCGTACAGTAACGAGTATCGCGATTTCTTAAAGTTACCGTGCGGACTCAGGTGTACCCAAACCTCTCATATACGAACAACATTCATCCGGATCGCAGGAGCCACGGTGGCTCAGTGATATGCGTTCTGAACTCAAAAGTGAAAGATTATTCGAATTCTTAATGTAATCGGGTCTAGTTGGCTAATGTGGTGTATTATTTGGCCAAGGTAATTTTCCCCGATTGCCTCGGCACTAAGTATGTTATTCATTATGAGATTACGTAAACTACCATCAACACTTCGCTAACAGGTAAAGTTAGCACAGTCCAGCTAATGAAATATCTGCGCATGCTGTTTACAGTTGGTGTATATATATATATATATATATATATATATATATATATATATATATATATATATATATATAATGTTCTCGATGTCTATATTTTGCATCGTTTCTCGGTATGTATTATATAGAGACTAATGCTTAATAGGGGGTGGGTAATCCCAGTCTATCCCATCAGTCTGGCGTTCATCTGAGAGATCTTCCACTGAGCGAGATTGTGGTTGAATGAAACCAAGGTGACACGGGTCAGCGTACGATATATTGGAACATACGGTACTCGATGATTTTACAGAATAAGAGGGGCCCCGAGTGGCCGAATGGTCTAAAGCGCTCTCCGTTACGGATCACTGCCATTTCACCTTTGTCTACCTGGGTACGAGTCAAAGACTCGGCTAATGTATTTATGTGAGAAAGATTGCCAGTATCTTCTCGTGGGTCGGTGGATCTTTACGGGGATTTTCCCTGGGTCTTCCTCCACCAATAATACTGGCCGCCATGTATAGCCTATCGTGTGCTGAAATATTACGTTGAACGATGCAACAATAGCAACAACAACATAATAAGATCTGGTTAAAAGACATGTTCCAAAAAATACTGTTTCGTGTCCCCATCATCAAACGTATTTTTTCTTAAACAGTCAAAAAACACTATAGTTTCCCGAACGATTAAAGCATACAAAATTCACAATTTGAAAATATGATTCAATGAAAAATATGACTGTCTTTTTGGATCATTCAATTATGCAGACGTTAATTTTTATCATCAACGCTTACTATCACACTTGAACTCGAGTATCATGGCTAACTAATTAATATTAATATCTGAATAATTTGTTTGATTACTTGATTAATTTACTCATTAATGATATATTCATCAATTAGTATTTTTATCTACGTATATCTGTATGCTTAATACGACAAAATAGTATCCTCCTTCTATATAGACCCTTATATTCACATCAGCAACTGCCAGATTCTATTGCACAATGAGAGTTGGACACTTATTGAACTTACTTTTAATGCATGACACTATATATATATATATATATATATATATATATATATATATATATATATATATATATATATATTGGTAAAAGTATGAGATGGGTTTAAGCTCTTCTTATGTCGACTCTTATATTTATGTCAATAGTTCACATATTCTTTTATAAAAGTTCAATAGGACCCCATTGACCTGGCATATAATGCATGCTTATGTTTTGTTGTGTTCTGTTGGTATGGGTTTCATTCATAGGAAACTCTTTAATAAAAAGACAATATTGACGTAATTGTTCTATATGAAGACATTGCCAAAAGACTGAACTCTGTTCTACATTGCTATATGTTTTTAAAAAAGTGCTCTAAGAAATCATATATAGATGTCATAAAGGATGACATGAACATTGTCCGTAGCATTCAAAGCATATTATGTGCCGAAATGTTTGTTTGTTTGTTTAATTAGGATTTGTAACGTAGCTTTAACAATTTTTCAGTCATATCGCTACGATGTCTGCAGTGATGCAGATTATAGTGATGTCTAGCACTGGGGCATCATGCCGCATATAGCATGATGTCGCATCCAGTCACATTATCCGGACACCAGGCCGATTAGTCCTGACACTGACCTCATAATGCTGAGCGTCAAGCGAGGCCGCTGTTAGTACCATTTTTGTAAGTCTTTGGTATGACTCGACCGGTAATCGAACCCACGACCTCCCGCTTCCGCGGCGGAGGCTCTAACTACTAGGCCACCGGAGCGGTTGGTGTCGAAATTATATATATATATATATATATATATATATATATATATATATATATATATATATATATATATATATATATATATATATATATATATATATATATATATATATATATATTTACTCACAAATAGGAATGCGAACAGCACTACAAGGAAAGATGATGGTGGACAGTGTACAAGCATTATAAATCATCCGGTTCATACCACACACATGCAAAATACGTCCCTTGTTAACAAAGGTCACACTGAGCTGACTAAATGCTTCTTGCTTTAGTACAGAATCTGATATAACCATGATCCAAAATTATTCAAGTCATGATCATATTGGTAGCATAACTGTTAATTACAAATTATTGACGGGTCTTCTATTATTTCCAATATTTACTGCAATGCTAATACACAGGTACACACACATACGTGTAGTGTGGATGTGTGTGTGTGTGTGTGTGTGTGTGTGTGTGTGTGTGTGTGTGTGTGTGTGTGTCCAAATATATGCATCGTCAAAGTAAACGCATAAACAATGTAAACATCAATTATCCATGACAGGTTGTTAATATTACCATATGTGAACATATGTTCATTAATGCGCATATGGCAGACAAAAACAAGCATGAATATACAAGATTTATGCTAGCTTTAGAGTGCCAAAATACATTTCTTTACTCTTTAGTATAGGAATTGGCATTTGAACTGTATGGGTAATGCGAAGTGCAAATGATGGTAATAGTTTTTTGAATGACATCTTCTCTAAAATTAATGTTGACTGTGAAGTTTTCTTAAGTTACAAAATGCCAATAGCTTTTTGAAGCAAGGCTTAAAAACGATAATTTATAAGAATGGATCGCATTCATATAAATGTCCTCGATATCCTCCTTCTTTCTCTCTCTCTCTCTCTCTCTCTCTCTCTCTCTCTCTCTCTCTCTCTCTCTCTCTCTCTCTCTCTCGTATAGCTTTGACATCCAATTTCTCAATTGGTACCCACCTGCATTGTCATATAAAAAACAACGATATAACATATTACATTACAAATAAATACATGACTATCCGTCCATAAACAAGTTGATTCATCCTTGCATCAATCAATAATCCATATTATTTTTCTATCGGTTTTTCTGTCTATTCATTAGTTATCCATATATATTTTAAGACTGCAACCCTTTTTACAAACATTTACGCATTTAACATGTATGTATGTATGTATGTATGTATGTATGTATGTATGTATGTATGTATGTATGTATGTATGTATGTATGTATGTATGTATGTATGTATGTATGTATGTATGTATGTATGTGGGAGGTGGGGGTGCGTGCGTGCGTGCGTGCATGCATGCATGTATGTATGTACACAAGCTCACACATTCACGTTCATAATTAGAGGCTTACTTTTCCCCATGGATCCATGTATTCGTATCCGCCATAACCGTCGTTCACATTCCCCATGTCTGTCCATTTTGGCATGGAACTCCTAAAGGAACCACTTTGGTCCCTATATTTTGATTGCCTGTCCTTTCCTTTGCTTTCATGGGACATTATTAATTCAAACGTTGCGTTTTAATTAGATTTAAGATTTCGATAACATTTACGCATGTGTCTCCTTTGAATACAGAACTGAAGCTATTGTAAAAAAGTGTGTAAGCGACTAGCCTTTCAATTCAACAAATGTTATAGGAACTGCCTTTGCAGAATACATTAGAAATATGATTCGAGTACCAATGAGAAGCATTGCAATGTATACATTAAAATTTCTCAGTTGAGTGTAGTTACAAAGCGCGTTGTCGTCGTATTACGTATGATGAAAGAAACCTAGGGTATGTCGACCGACTAGCTAATAATAGGTATTGGCAGAATAGAACATCCGGGATGGCATAAAAAGTGTTTTACATACCTTTCTTTTACAAAGAAATTATATTCGGTACTTTCCAAAATGAATGAATTAAAACAATGTGTTTTAAGATAGAGTTCGATACGAGCCAAACTCACAAATAAGATATACCTTAAAATTACCAGCTTTATATCTTCATAAATATAACAGTAATTGGGACTAACAGTTTACAAAGAAGGACAAGTGTACGGACGATGAGGCTGATTACGAATTTGATCAGGACAATCAAACTACCGATGAAGATGTTAATTTCTCAACAATTGCTTTAGGATAACCAGATCAAGACTGTGATTAGCAACTACTCTGCGTACGATTATTTGGTATATTATAAACCCGAACATACAGTCCATAGTTTATTCAGGGTAGATTTCTTACGCAACATATATCCTAACGGAAAGGCCCCCACCCCTTTAATATCATTAGAATCAACTATACTACTACTATCACTACTACTACTACTACTATTAGTACTACTACTACTACTACTACTAATACTACATATACTAATAATAATAATGATAATAATAAAACTAATAATAATAATAATAATAATAATAATAATAATCATGTTTACTTTGTGTAGCCGCTAATCTTACGAAACTCTAAGGCTTTACAACATTTGATAACACCGATAACATGAAAACATATATAATGATATGGTTACAAAACACAAACATCATGAAATTATTTAAGGAAAGGAGACATTATTAAGTCATTAAGTTTGATTTTGCCGTCGAAATAGGGGAGTTTTAAGACAATTCTTTCATGGTATTACTATGTCTTTATGTCCAAAAGGGGCTAATTCGTTCCACGGTGCTAGTCATGTTATGCAAGCGTACGTTGTCCATATGACCTCGTAGTATACGATTGTCAGAAGAGGTGCGTAAATATTTTGCTCGTGTATTCATATGGGTTATGTCAGATAGGTAAGTTGGACTGGAGGACTTCAGTGAACCTTATCACAGAGACCAAAGTCGTGTTTGATTCTGGATCGAATGGACAACCAGTGTAGGGTACAGAACAGCTTTGGGTGTTCTCTGATTGTGGTACTCTAAGGATAATCCGAGCAGCTTTGTTGTGAACTTTTGGATGTTTCTGGAGTAGATATTGAGACAAACCAGGCATAAATGTGTTACAATAGTCCAGGTTTGAAAGTGCTAATGCACAATCAATTGCTTTAGTTGCATGAACATGCATATATTTTGGAATGGAGATGATGCGTCTCAGAGCAAGATATTCAGCTTAGCATGTTGATAATATTTTGGTGCAAATGTAAGATTACTGTCAAGTATAACAACTATGTATCGTACTGACTGATTGATTGCAATGACGGTTTTCTGACATTTATGGTTTAAGATAAAAGGATATGAATGAGAATAGCTTTGTGTTGTGATCAAAATGGCCTCAGTTTTCTCACCATTCATCTTCAGCTTTTTACATGTCATTCATGATTACACATCGGAAATGCACTTCTTTACACCTTGGATGGTAGCATCAAATTCAGTGAGATGGCTAGATTTGTTTATTTGGATGTCATCAGCGTACAATAGGTGATACACTGGATAATGATCTACAACGCTTAAAAGTGACTGGGTGAATAAAATGATGAGAATAGATTCGAGAACAGACCCTTGTAGAACATCAAAACATTGATCAACTGGGCTGGAGTTTACAACGTTTGCAGACATAATTGGTGTCCTGCTGACTAAGGATGACTTGAACCACAGTAAAGTTGTATCATAAATACCAAATACATGCTGTATACGGTGATGTAATATACCATGATATATTGTGTCGAATGCTGCAGACAAATCCATAGGGAGTGAGGACTGTACTATTGATGCTATCACAAGCAGAGAGAATGTCACTAACTACTAGTTTTAGTACAGTAGTACTGTACATTGCTGAAACGATTTTTTGAATGCAGATGATATACATGTTTGGATACAAGAACATTTTAGTATCAATGGGAAAATATATAATCGGCGGTAGTTCTTTAAATCGATGGTCGAGTGTTGGTTTCTTCACCAGCGGCTATACAGTGGCAGATTTGAAAATTTATAGGAATTCCCCGGATGAGATAGATGTATTAATGCTATTAGTTAGTTAAAGCAATACTAAATCCAAACACCCAAGCAGCAGTTATGTTGAAATTGGACCAAGTTCACATGACTTTGGTGTACTCTTGATCATGCGTTTTCGTACTAAATCCATATAGACAGCTTCACATGTTGCTTACGGTTGCTATTGAAATTCTGTATCGCAACTGTATTGTGACGATGAGTTAACTGAAATTATTTTTCCAAACTTATATAAAATGGTTTATACTTTATCACCGAAGACAAACAGATCAAGAAGGTCTACTGGAGAGAAGGTTGTAGGAAGTGGTGTACATTTGTTCCTTGACAGTAGTCTGTTTACAATCAAGAAGTGCTCTTTGATTCTGGAACATTCGAAGAATTTAGTGGTCTATTGTGCCGACTATGGTTATGACGTTATTCTTGACGGCCTTGTAGATTTGGTTATGAATAGTGAGTCTGGTGGAAAGCCAAAGCCTCTCATATGTACGGTGGTTTCATTTAGCAGTGCGAAGCTGGTCCTTAACACTGCGATAATATTTGCCGTAAAGGTCTATGTTGACAACTATATAAGTTTATATGGGAAATATAATGTTAATACGTTTAGATCTTACGTAAAACTCACCTTTTCATCAAGATCCAACAACCACATCTTTAGAGAGGATTATCTAACATGCACATCATATTACTATCCACCACACAATTTGAATCCAGTTGCTTGCCAGATATCCAACACCCACATGTTCATTGATATCCTATATCATTTATTTACATTTTCAAAGCTCACATCTTATTACTATCCGAAATAAATAAATTGATTTATATACAGCATTCTTTAGTACTGTTTAACACTCCAATTTTTCATCACTATCCCACGCCAATGTTAATGAACTATACAGCGGTACAGTTTGATTAATCTCCAACGACCACTTTCTGTTTAAAATTCAAGACCCTCTTCTTGCTTTTTATCCAATACCCGACCTTGAGATTTTGGTATTGACCCACATTTAATTACTATCGAACATCCACTTTGCATTGTCATTCAATACACCTCTTACCACTATCGAACTCCTACCTTTGGATTACTATTAACAGCCAATATTTCATTCCTATCCAACAATGACCTTTTGATTATTATCCGAAACCCAGCGTTTAGTACTCTCAAACATATTTGTTTCGTACTTAGTCATACTATTAATACCATCAAACCCCCGCTCGCTTGTTAATACTATCTATCACCCACTGTATGAGAACTATCCAACATCACAGTTAAAGTAGTACATCTACACTCACTCACTGATTACATTCCACCGACCACTTTGGAATATTGTTGAACAGAAACATTATGACAACCATACAACAACCACCTTTTGATTGCTTGTCAACACCCAATATCTGATTAATAATGCGTACTATTCGTAAAACACATTTTTTTCTTTTATCAAATACTCACTTTGTGAGGAACGTTCACCACCCATTTATTGAGTAATAATTAGCACCCCACATTTGGATTGCTTTACAATATGTCTTTATTTACATTGATTTGTTGATCACTATCCAACATTCACTTTTATTATTACTACCCCTACACCAGGTTTCATTACTTTCCAACATAAATTTCGATACATATTCAACATCAACGCTTTTATTACAAGCCAATATCTACGTTTGTGATTTTACGCATAATTTGTCAATACTGAGGAGCATACTATTTTTGATTACTATCCATCACTTAGTTGTGATTGCTATCCAGCACTCACTTTTGATTATTATGCAACTCCTACCTTTAGATTACTAACCAACAACATTTTTAAGTACATATTAACACCCAGTTTTTAATCACTATCCAAAACCCACTTCCTTGAATAATATCCTGTACATACCATTCGATTACTATCAAACACCCACTTTTAATTAGAAACAATCACCCGCCTGATGAGTACTATCTAACACACACTGTTTGATTACCATAAAGCATACACGTTTATATTGCCATCCAATAACCAGCACTATGATACAACACACGTTATGTCATGACGTTTGCTTAGATCTTTATACTTGTTTACTGATATAAGTAAGCATTTGCACACAAAAAAATCATATAACGTACAAAGTACACACTTACCCACAGGCATGGCAAGAATAGTTAATGGTAAAATGTACAATCTTCTCTCAAATAGAAGAAAGTGATTTTAATGTTTCAGTTGGTTAGCAAACATATCATGGATTACACACATAGTAATTAGGACATATAAATTGGCAATGATTCTGAATAACTTATCAATTTTTAAATATGTATATTTGGCTCTGAAAATGACCTAGCGACTATTCCATAGTAATCGAACCTCTCAGGCCCGTCTCCACATTTAGTGCATCTACTTTTGCATAGATCCGCACCCCGAGAATTATTAGAGACATGGATGGAAAAGTGAGGATGGTTAGCTTCTGTTCCCCAGTCCTCCATTGGAAGAATAAGCGGTTCAGACTCCTGATGTTGCTGTTTATGCTATTGAAGGAACACATCGTATAGCCTCTTCTGTTTCTTCTCCTCTGCCAGGTCGCTTTCTGTTATCCAAACTCCTTTGTCCGGCAAAGACTAACTATATTACTGTTCTGAAATATACCATTCTACTGCTGAGGGTTCTCGTGCTCAGATTTAGTTTTACATCTTCGTATTTCTTGTCATAAGGAAATGCTGCACTACATGTGAACGATATTTGTTCCTTAACCTGCTGCTCATACTCTGATATGTTATTATTTTTCGTTACAAGTCAGCGATGGCCAACATGACTGTATAATGTATGGCTTTATAAGTAAGAAGCACATATGTGAAGTGAAACGTCCCTCGTATATAGTACACAAACATAAACGAAAACAGTACACATGTAAATAAGCCTGATCAAAAAATTTCAAGAAAGAGAATGCTCCCAAATGACCTACTATGCACACAACACAAGACGGCACCATTTCTTTCAAAATCAACACTTTTTCTTTACTACAGCTAGTTACCTGCAACATCAGCTATGGTGAGGAGGGATAGGGACACGTTATTTCTTCTTTATTTGTAAACACCAAAAACATTAAACATTTACGGTTGACAACATTGTGTACTTACTCCAGGCTTCTAAAGATATAATACACTGTCTATACGGTATGGGTTATGCGAACTCCAAATAAGTGTAACCTTGTTATATTTATTGTTAGATGCACTTTATTTTCACTTCGATAATTCAGTGTGAAACTTTCGTTTTCTGTGCCAAAGGAACTCCAGATAGTATGCCTCAGCCGTTCCTTTGAATACCAACATCTTCTCTAAGATTAAGGCTGATTGTGAAGTTTCCTTAAGTTACAAATGCCAATAGTTTTTGAAAGTATGCTTAAAAACGATAATTTAAGAATGTATCGCATTTATATAAAAGTCCACGATATTCGCCCTCCCTCCCTCTCTCTCTCTCTCTCTCTCTCTCTCTCTCTCTCTCTCTCTCTCTCTCTCTCTCTCTCTCTCTCTCTCTCTCTCTTAGAGCTTGGAAATCCAATATCTCAATCGGTACCCACTTGCATATATTCAAATGTATGTTTTCAATTAGCGGCTTTTTAAAAATGGCATTGTCATATAAATAACAACTAAAAACATATAGCAGCACTACTAAATACATGAATATCCGTCCATAAACATGTTGGTCTATTGATTCATCCTTGCATCAATCAATAAATCCATATTATGTTTCTATTGGTCTTTCTATTCATTAGTTATCCGTATATATTTTAAGGCTACTCTAATTGTTACAAACACGCATTTCACAATGTATGTATGTATGTATGTATGTATGTATGTATGTATGTATGTATGTATGTATGTATGTATGTATGTATGTATGTATGTATGTATGTATGTATGTATGTATGTATGTATGTATGTATGTACGTACGTACGTACGTACGTACGTACGTACGTACGTACGTACGTATGTATGTATGTATGTATGTATGTATGTATGTATGTATGTATGTATGTATATACACAAGCTCACACATTCACGTTCATAATTAGAGGCTTACTTTTCCCCATGGATCCATGTATTCGTATCCGCCATAACCGTCGTTCACATTCCCCATGTCTGTCCATCTTGGCATGGAACTCCTAGAGGAACCACTTTGGTCACTATATTTTGATTGCCTGTCCTTTCGTTTCCTTTCATGAGACATTACTAATTCAAACGTTGCGTTTTACTTAGATTTAAGATTTCGATAACATTTATGCATGTGTCTCCCTTGAATACAGAACTGAAGCTTTTGTAAAGAAGTGTGTAAGCGACTACCATTTAAACTCAACACATGTTATGGGCAACCAATGTGAAGCATTACAAAGTATACATTAAATTTTCTCAATTGAGTGTAGCTGCAAAGCGCGCTGTCATTGTATTACTTATGATCAACAAACCTATGGTATGTCGACGGACTAGCTAATAATAGGGATTGGCAGTATAGAACTTCCTGGATGGCATACCGAACTATGAAGAAAATGTCTTACGACGAATGTATTATTAATGTGTCAAAAGGGTCATAGTTGAATGAGCATATATGATTTACACATATACAACGTCACATTCTTCATATTTAATATTGTTGTGCGGTAGGTTAGGAGCCAGTTTTACGAACTCAGCATATGAAAGAAATCGTTCGAAATTATGTTTTTGGAAATAGGTTTTAGAAATGATTTCGTTCTTAAAATGTGTTTCACATACTTTTCGCAACAAAGCAATTATATTCGGTACTTTCCAAAATTTATGAATTTAAACTGTTTTTGAAGATAGAGGTTGATATTAGACAAGCACACGCATCAGATATTCCTTAAAATTAACTGCCTAAAATGTTCGTAAATATAACAGTAATGGGGACTAATGGTTTACAATGAAGGACAAGTGTAAGGACGATGAGGCTGATGACGAATTTGATCAATACTACCAAATTAACGATGACGATATTAATTTCGCAAAAAAAAATGGTTTAGGAGAACAACATCAACACCGTGATTCGCAACTACTCTGCGTACGATTATTTGGTATATTCTAAACTCGAAGATATAGTCCATAGTTTATTCAGGGTAGATTTCTTACGCAACATATATCCTAATGGAAACACCCCCACACCTTTAATATCATTGGAATCAGCTATAGTACAACTACTACTACTACTACTACTACTACTACTAGTAATAATAATAATAATAATAATAATAATAATAATAATAATAATAATAATAATAATAATGATAATAATAATAATAATAATGATAATAATAATAATGATAATAATAACGTTTGACTTTGTGTAGCCCCTAATCTTTAGAAGCTCTATGCTATGTACATTATTAGACAACATAAAAACATATATAAGGATATGGTTACAAAACACAAACGCCATGAAATTAGAAAACATAAGCATACTTAAATTATTTAAGGATACGATACATTATTTGCTCTTTAAGTTTGATCTTGATGTCGAAATAGGGGAGTTTTAAGACCATTCTTAAATGGGATTACTGTGTCTTTTGTGTCCAAATTTAGCGGGTAATTCGTTCCACTGTGCTAGACCTGTTATGTAAAAGACCGTTGCCCATATCATATGACCTCGTTTTCATAGTGGGAATAAGTTCTATACGATTGTTAGAAGAGGTGCGTAAGTATCTTGCTCGTGTATTCAAATGGGAGAGGTTGGACAGGTACGTTGGACTAAAGGACGTCAGTGAAACTAGCAGAGACCAAAGTTGGGTTTGATTCTGGATAGAATGGACATCCAGTGTAGGGTGCAAAGCAGCGGGAAGGTGTGCTCTGATTGTGGTACGCTAAGGATGATCCGAGCAGCTGTGTTGTGAACTTGTTGAAATGTATGGTGTAGATAATGAGACAAACCAGACAGAATTAAATTACAGTAGTCCAGTTTTGAAAGTACTAACGAACGTTCATGTGTTGTAGTTGTATCAACATAAATTTATTTACGAATGGAGCTGGTGCGTCTCAGATCACAATATTCAGCCATGCTTATGTTGATGATAACTTGGTGCAAATGTGAGATTACTGTACAGTGTAACAACTAGGTTTCTTACTGACTGAGCGAATGTAATGATGGTGTTGTTGGTACTTGTAGTTTGAGGTAAAGTGATGTGAATGAGAAACTCTTTGTGTTGTGATCAAAATGGTCTCTTTTTTGTCAACATTCATCTACAGCTTGTTAAATGTCATATGCGATTTCATATCAGAAATGCACGTCTTTACACCTTGGATGTTAGCATCGAATTCAGTTTGATGGCAAGATTTGCATAGTTTGGAGTCATCGGTGTAAAATTCGTGAGACACTTTATAATAATCTACTTGAACCACGGTAAGATTGTATCATAAATACCAAATACATGCTGGATAATGCGTTGTAATATGTCATGGTCTATTGTATCGAATGATGCAGACAAATCCACAGGGGGTGAAGACTTTAATAGTTATGCTATCCAAAGCAGAGGGAATGTCACTAACTACTAGTTTTAGTAATGTGGCAGACTGTAGAGTGCTAAAACGATTGTTTGAATTCAGATGATATACATGTTCGGATACAGTATTTTATTATGACTGGGAAATTATATTCTCTTCAGCAGTTCTTTAAATCATTATGTTCCAATGTTTATTTATTCAACAGAGGCTATATAGTGACAGTTTTTAAAGTTGATGTTAATTACCGGATGAGATACATGTATTAATACTTTCAGCTAGTAAAAGCAATACTGAATCGAAGCACCCAATCAGCAGCGATATTGAAATTGGACCAAGTTCACATGACTTTGGTGTACTCTTGATCATGATTTTACGTACTAAATTCATTGAGACAAGTTCAACTGTTGCTTACGGATGCTGCTGAAATTCTGTATCGCAACTGTATTGTGACGATGAGTCAATTGAAATTATGTTGCCAAGCTGATATAAAATAGTTTGTACTTGTCATTGAAAACAAACAGGTCGGAAATGTCGACTGGAGAGAAGGTTGTAGATAGTGGCGTACATTTGTTCCTTGACATTAGTCTGTTAACAATGAAGAAGAGCTCCTTGATTCCTTTTAACATGCGAAGATTTAATTACTCTGTTGGGCTGACTATGGTTATGACGTTATTCTGGACTGGGTTATATATTTGGTTATGGATAGTGAGTCTGATGGAAAGCCAAAGTTTCTCATCTGTGCGGTGGTTTCATTCAGCAGTGCAGTCCCACACCAATGTTTATGAATTATAAAGCGGTACAGTTTGATTAGTCTCCAACGACCACTTTTTGTTTAAAATGTATGACCCCCTTCTTGTTTTTCATCCATTACCCGACTTTGAGATTTCTACCCAATAACCACGTTTAATTACTATCGAACATCCACTTTGCATTGCCATTCAATACACCTTCTATAACTATGTTATTTCTACTTTTGGATTACTATTTAACAGATATATTTCACTCCAATCCAACAAGGACCTTTTGATTATTACACTTGAACTCCTATATGTTTGCTACTGAATCATTCTTATACTTCCATCAATGCCCTGCTTGCTAATACTATCCATCACCCACTGTATGACAACTATCCACTATCACTGTTTTGTTTACTATCCAAGACCAATTTATGCAACTCGAATGATTATGTAATGGTTATGTTGTAATATTGTAACTAGAAAAGGATTTAATCAATAGCTTTTTTGAGTTCAGTTTGCTGAAAATGCCAGGTTTCTACCAATACTCTGAAGACATAGTCTTCGATCTTGTATCGGAGTCAAGATGCGATATCAAAAGTTTATACGTTTCCGTAGATCTGATGTGTTTGCCGTTTTGCTCAGAGATTGTGTGGTGTCGTTTCCTGATTCCGGTAAGATTTCAACTCGGCTCAAATAATAGTTCGATTATTCGGTGCTCGTACTGAACTAGATAGCTTTAGCCATCCAACTTTTTTTATTCGGTCGTATATGTACGTATACTTCATTCAATAACTGCATGTGGTAAACCCACATAACCAGATTCGAAAAGTCCTGAATTGTTAGGATCATTTTCATTGATCAACTCTTTGTGTTTCCTTGTCTGTCTGTACCAAGGATGCATCCATGTATGTTTTTAGCGTTCTTCCCACTCGACAAGATTGTAGAGGTTCCGTTGTTAATTGCCAGTGGCGATACTCCAATATTAGTGGCTAGTTACTTATTCAAATACAAATCAGTTTTTCATAAAATGGATGCCTTAAACTACATGGCAACCGTGCCTCGATGGTATCGTCCACCTCTTGAACTGCCGCTTTGTGGTACAATAATTGTTATCCCGACGTCGATTTATTTAAAATTTGAGAAGTGCTGTCGAGGCTATACACATCACAATGCTGTTTGTATTCTTCATCATAGTGGGTAGCATTGCAAAATTCTTGTTGCATCATTGTTAGTTTGTTTTGCTAGTAATAAATAGCGTCTTATTATATTTCCGATGTAAAGTTTTCTCTTGTTTCGTTTCTGGGTTGCTGTGGCCCCATGACGACTGAAGAAGTTTATACTACTCTTTCTGTCGTATTCCTCCTGTAAAGTAGTGGGGAAAGTAATGCGTTTACATGAAGTTTGGCGCGAATTTATATGACTGTTATTGGCGGGCTATGATGTCATTTTCTACTTGAATCAACACATGTATCCATGATGTATCGCGTCATCTTTACAAAGTTCTTGGATGATGAGAATATTTCTACGAAATTATTTTCTTTGTGATAAACCATATCTTTAGAGCATTCACTCCTCGAATCACTATTGGTTTCTAGACGGGTTCCACCGTATACAAAGCTGCATTTAGCGTATATGATAACCCATCTCCTTGATGTCGAGATACTACATGAGACACATTACACATCTTTCTTAAAATTTGCTGGAGGATCGTTTTCGGAAATGTAGTTTTTGTGGTGAATTTTACTTTATATAATATATTATTTTGTCCATGATATTCGTTCAAAATAATTATGAAAAGGTCAGGAATTATTGAGAGCAGTATAATGACGGATAAAAATTCTGATTGAACATTATATACCTTACCTACAGCAGCAGAGGGAGTGAACAGACCAACTTTGTTAGCGTCGACGAGGCTTCCTTCTCGTTAATATTTAATAGAAAGGTCTATTTGACAAACTGAGGCTTCCTAGTAAATATTTAATAGAAAGGTCTATTTGGTAAATTAACGCTTCCTTGTAAGTGTCCATTTGGTAAAAAAAAAAGACGCCATTGTCGTTGGAATTCAGCCCCTCTGCTGCTATGGGTTAAATTTTTTTTTACGAGATTCAGTAAACGATTTTAACCGAATATTTTATCAAGTCCAGCACGATATCGCGTCCGAGGATCTGATAAATTTATTGTCACAAATCCATGTGGGATTGACTGAGCGTGACTAAAGAAATTTCTAAAGAGATTATGATCCATTTCACCGCTGCACCAAGTTTGCCAAATATTTCTAAGAGTATGTGTATCAACTCCGTTGAATACGGCAAGAATATTACAGTTATCTCTGATCACTTTCGGTATTTGTGTGTATCGTTGAGTGACATATATCACGTCAGTTTTTTATGTCTACCTCTGGAAAATATCCTAGCGGGATTCTTTTGATTGTCTAACAGGATATCATTATATACGACTAAATTGTTAATATCTCCATCAATATCATCAATGCTCGGTGCTTCATAGAATATCGGTTATAAACTCAATAATACCCTCGCCGGATTCTTCTACCTCTTTGTCGTTAAAATCGTTTAATACATTGTAACATCGTTGATCATCTAGACTTGGAGCTATCAAATACAACTTGTCCCATCTCATCCATCTCGTTATTAAATTAAGCAACAATTGTGTCTTTCCACTTCCAGATGGTCCAATTATAATCATTCTAATTGAATTCGGCAACATCGCATGGTGTTTAATAGGTTCCCGTCGTCGTGTAGCTGAATAATCAATTACATTCATGTTATTATAAATATATTATGGATCCATATTGTGTGAAGTGTAAGGCGCGTACTGGCACAGATGACTTGACGACGATTACAACTAAAAATAACCGATCAGCACTTTCCGGTAAGTGTGTACAGTGTAGTGCAAAAAAAAAATTAGATTTGTTTCTAAGGATTTAAAAAAAGAGAAGGTGATATCGCAGCCAAGCTAACTAAACTCCCAGGAACACCATGGGCGAAGTATCCAGGAGAAAAACATCTTCCAGGGTAATTATTGTTGACCCGGGACGAGACTCGATATCAGACTCGATAATCAAAACCAACCCCGACCCGGTGAATATCCAATAAACGCCATTGATAAGGCGTGTCATGCATATGATGTTGCAGATAAAAGCAGTAATCTGCAACACAGACATCTCGCTGATGTAAAATTAATTCATGCGTTGGATTCTATCACTGATAAATCCTTCAAAGAAAAGTTGGCTTCATGGTTAGTAAAATCGGCTATGAAAGGTAAATTGATGTTAGGTGCCGGTAATTAATAACAACATGGAATCTATTTATTATTCTCCAAAAGAATACTGGAGGGGCAAATCAGCAATCGGTAAACTCGCTAGCGCCGCGAAGGTGAAATATACCATTGCAGTGGATTGGTTATCTAAACAGGCGATATGGCAAATTTATCTACCACCGCCTAAACAAATTAACTACTCGCATTTTGATGTGACCGTTCCTAATGAAGTTCCACAGGCTGATATATTATTTCTGCCGCATGATGGTGGTTACAAATACGCGTTAACCGTAGTTGATGTTGCTTCTGCATTTGAAAGGATTTATCGAAGGGGTCCTCTGTGCTGGCCAAATCTGTTACAAGTTGATCCTGGCAAGGAATTTCAGGGTGTGGTTCTACCAACAATAAAGCATCATAATATCACTATCAGAAGAGGGCATACTGCACTACATCGCGATCAGGCAATTATTGAACGATTTAATCGTACACTTGCTGAGGGGTTATTCGGATATCAATACGCAAAGGAATTCAGCCAGGATAAACGATCTCGTGAATGGGTTAAGAGATTACCAGCTGTGATTACCGCGCTAAATAATGAAGTTACTCGAACAATCAACATGAAACCTAACAACGCGATTAAAAAGAAGTATATACCAGTTAAACCGCATAAAGATGTTTCAAAACAACCAATACTCGGTAAGGTCACTGTTAGGTATTTATACGAACCAGGAGAGCTTGAAGGTGGTAAAAAAATGGCTACTGATCCTATTTGGAGCGTTACCGCGCATAAAATATTTAGTATAACTTGATCTACGGGTAGACCAGCAATCTATAGATTGGATTTGACCGCTCCTCAGCGAGGATTTACTCGTGAACAACTACAAGTGATACCCGAGGATACTCAATTACCGCCGCCTGGTCTTAACTAGTACCTCTTCGTCTGTTGCACTCAAGACAAGTCAGCATTACCTTATCTCTAGTATGATCAATACTGCTATCTTTTCTGTCTACGGTAAATTGTCGAGTATCTTTATCCGACCAACACCGACGCATTATACAATTGCAACTCGCGCAGTGATTATTCTGTTGTTGCTTCGGCGTAATTATTAATTCAGCATCAATATCAAATTCTCTATTATTTTTTTATTCTGCTGTTTATAGCCAGAAAGTTGTTTTCTGATTATGTCATCGCTGACAATATCACTTATTGTAGTGTCGTTATCATCTAAAACAACTCTTCGAAGTTGATTTATTCTTCGTACTCTGGACACTGCGAGATAAACTAAATTTGACCATTCGATGTGATTATCCACCATTCAAACAATTGTATCTGATATAGTCAATCCCTGTGAAGAATGTATCGTCGCTGCGTAGCCTAGCGTCCATGGGGATTTGTCAGCGCGCAATGCATCTTCGATAACGCTGATATCAACCAGCACAATATCATTTAACACTAAATTCTGCTTTTCACGCTGTCCTGGAATATCAACTTTAGTATTCTGTTTTCGTGTATCCGAAGGCCTATAACACATCGGTACTGGAAGTGTTGTAAATTGTTCTTTATGTAATTCAAATAACTTCATCTGAAGTGTGTCTTTGACTATTTTTCTACTTGCGTTTATCAAATCGTTTGGTCTCCATGCTTCCCAGAAATCTTTTAATGGTGTCTCTGAAATTATTTCACGCGCTATTTCACATTGAATTCTATCCGGTTGTAATCTGATTAGTTTTTTGAACTCGCGTAATTGTTCATCAAGTGCTCTATGATCGGTGTTAATTTCTTCATAATAGTCTACAAAATTCTTTAGCCAATCATGTGGGGATAAACCGACAAATGGTGGTGGTTGACCGTGATTGCCGCACATTATTACTTTTGTATTCGCTAACAATAACCAATCGAGAAATTTTTGTAATACATCTAATGACACTGTGCATATCGCATCCCAAATAATAACTTCAGGAATAAATTTCTCACCCATTCGTTCAGGAGTCCATTCATCGCCTTTCCATCGAAAGAAACTGTGATAAGTACAAGCATTTACCCCTCGTTGTTTCATCTCTCTGGCGAGTCTGTGTGTTGGTGTTAGTACAATCATATTTGATTTCCCATGAAATAACTCAATCGCACGAGTCGTCTTTCCTGACCTGCCACAGCCGTTTAGGTAGCTGGTTTTATATCTACATATTGGATCAGATATCTGCGGTGCATTAGATAGTTCTGATATCTGATTATTTTTCAAATATTTATCTTGAATCCTAGCATCTGCTGATTTGGAATAATCACAAGGTATTTCCAGTTTAATTCTCCATGATCCCCAACTCTCATCAGAATTAGTGAATTTGGCCACTGCTTCTCGATGTTTTACATCTATATAAAATGAACCAGTGGCTACTCTAACTGCGGAGTCAGGAAATCTATTTATCATCTAAAATAAATTGATAGAAGCATAAGCCAGCATAGATTCCCTCAAATGTATATACTGAAGACTGTATCCATCGTTGCAAGTAACAATTGTACCAAATTTTGTTCCATCGGACAATAAAGCGTCTTTACGATCCACGTATATACCCTTAGATGTAATATCCGCGATTATAAAATCGTACTCAACGCTATCTATAATCAACCGTGAAGAATATCTTGTATTGTCGTATTTTCCACCTTGAGTAAATTTACCAATTATTCTTCTACCGAGATCCTTTGCGTCTTTATTTCATACTTCAAATAACTGTTTGGACCATTTCACGATATTTTTAGCGTCAAGATCGGGAAACTGTTTTCGTTGTTCGTTGATTATACTATCTAGATTGGGTTGTGGTAACCAGACTTCAGTCTGAGCTCGATAGGATATAATCGCTTCACTGACAATCAGCGATATCAACATTCTACAATCAATCATATACCGTAAAACCACTATTGGCATCCACTGTTTTTCAGATATATGTCTACCAATCCAAACATAACTACACGGATGAAGTCCTGTAGCCGATTCAAATGATACCACACGAGCGAATCCGGTTAAATCAAAATCAGGCAGTGGTCCATTAAACGCAACACGGGCCATCTCGTGTGCGGGATGTCCAAATCGTTTAAAGTATTCAGCGCATTCTCTGTACCCGAGAAAACTCGCCGGATAACACGCGACTATATCAACTGAGATAATACTTTCACGGTCGTATTTTGTATTCCATAATCCACCGTATTTAAATTCTATACAACTTGATTTGATGTCTGTGAGAAACTCACCTCGCGTTGGTTTCCATGTGTTTCTCTTTCTCGCAAAATGAGCTGCAACCGACGGAAATGTAAAACAGTTTGTTAGTAATTGTTCGTCGTCGAAAATCTTCGAGAAACTACTAGCTAGTTTTTTCATCGCCTCATGGAGGGCTTCAGTGCGGTTTATTTTCTCCATTGGGTCTTACAAAATGATCGAATCTGCCCTGGGAGGTAAGTAATCACACTGACACTGGATCGTTTTTACTCAACTGGTGAATAAAATCAAATAGTTTCTCTTCTCCGGAAAATTCCGGGGGCATATATTTTATGGTTCTATCCCGCGGAAATATTGTTACTGCAGGTGTCCACGCGTGTTCGTTATCATCAATAATTTTGATTGGAGCTCCTCTCGATTTATATTTCGGTTCGTATAATATCTCGCCTATTATCGTCATTACTAATATTGGGAATGTTAGTATTCGTTCTAACGCTGCAACATTTTGAATTGTCGCCACGTGCTCATTTACTGTTAGTCCCCATTCGGTTATTTTGTTTGCGTCTTAGATCAGTCAATTTGTTTCCACGCAGCGCTTTTGTGAAGTGTTCTAATATTCGTTCTGCTACACAATTCAACGACGACAGTTTCATCGGTGCTAGTTTTTCAATACTCGGTTTATCATTTAACGGATATTTCCCATAAACAACTGCTGTTACAGGATAAGCTCTCTCGTAGTATGGTTTGCCAATTACAGTCAAAATTCCTGGTTTTGAATCTTGACTCACAGTAACAGTTCTTTTATCCTTCAAGATGGGTTCAAATTTATCTCTGATAATCCAATCTCCAGTGTCTGAACGGATAATGAATTTTATTCTAAAAAATACCTTGTTCGCCCATGATGTGAGATTATCACTGCTGCGCTTTCATCGTTCATGATAGCATCAACGCTACCATCAATTCGAAATGCTGACCAACAGTAAGATGCTCCATCACGCTTGAATTCATTAAAACTATCACTAATTTTACTTATCATGGTTCTATCACGAATGTTACCCTTTGGTTTATCATAGACTCTATCGAGATTGAATTTAACATTTTTCCAAGGCGAAATGTTCATTAATCTCTCGATCTCCTTCATATTATAATTAAAACAAGTATTTAAATAGAGAATATCTATCTATCTATCTATCTATCTATCTATCTATCTATCTATCTATCTATCTATCTATATATATATATATATATATATATAATGAATCATTGCAAATGGCTTATGATTGGATCAGTAACCCTGTGTAACAAATCATGCAGAAAGGAGTTCTGTGGGTATCATATGCAAAGCGTTCGTCGCGGAAGCCTTGGTCCAATTCCATGTATAAGATGTGGGGTTGGTGTGAGAGGAATATCACAGTTGTGTCTCGATTGTGGTGGTAAGAGATACAGAGAGTTAAAGCGCTATTATGATAAGAGCTTACCTATATTATGATCAAGGATAGTTTAGTTATCGATCACATAGATTCCAATCCTAGGAACAATTCTTTGAATAATCTGCAAGCTATTTCTCAGAGTGAGAATTCCAAACGAGGAAAGACTGGGAAACATCAAACAAATGCAAGACCTATACAATCTTTTAATACAGCAACTACCGAAGAAATTGTATTCCAATCTATGTATGAAGCCGGTAGATATTTTGATATTTGTATGCCCTCAATACGATTTGTTGTAGAGGGAATACAACATTCCGCTTAATCAAATCGTTTTACAAACAAGATTCAGATTTCGTATGTCTAATCGGGTTTTATACTATTCGTTATTAAGGGGGATAACTCGTCCGGGTATATTACGGCTTATGAGGAGTTACGTATCTTAATCGATGTGTAATCTGATTTCTGATTGGTTGACTTTTAACTACTACGATAATTTTTTTTTAGAGGAAACGAATCGAATACGCAGTGTTTACAAACAATTATACTCTTTTTTTTTTTCTTTCAAGTGTTCGGTTCTGATTCAATATTGTCAGTAAATACAACAATTCATGTCCTATATTTTCCGCGTCATTAATTATATTGTACAGTCATCCCGAGCTAGTATTGATCGGCTGTCTACAGTTACTGACACGTGTAAGACCTGTTCGTTATTGATTTACACATTATACCTGTAAAAACAGTTAGTGTAATTATCTGAAAACGAATCAAATATATAGTGTTTACAAATGTTCGGCTCTGCTTCAATATTGTCAGTAAGTAAAGTATATAGATTAAAAAATAATACGATTGTGGCATCTATAATTCACATGCGTTTGACGTACATCACATCTGTTCGTGTTTCACTTCCGCCCATCTGAATTAGCTTACCTATATATTATAAGAACCGTTAGCTCAGTGGAAATATAATATATTTTGAGAGAAAACGAATCAAATATGTAGTGTTTTACAAATAATTGTATTTTTCTTTTTTTGTTTTTTTTTCTTTCTTTCAAGTATTCGGTTTTGTTTCATACACAAAAGGTATATGGATTCGTTCATTCAGTCAGTTTTGGTTTGTGATCGATCCATTGACGTCATCACACCTGTTCGCTATTGATTATATTAGCTTACATATATATGATTAGAACCGTTAGCTCAGTGTTAATATAATTATTTTGTAAGAAAAAGAATCAAATATGTAGTGTTTTACAAATAATTTTTTTCTTTTTTTCTTTTAAGTATTCAGTTTTGTTTCATACACAAAAGGTATATGGATTCGTTCATTCAGTCAGTTTTGGCTTGTGATCGATCCATTGACGTCATCATACCTGTTCCCTATTGATTGTATTAGCTTACCTGTATATTATAAGAACCGTTAGCTCAGTGGAAATATAATATATTTTGTAAGAAAACGAATCAAATATATAGTGTTTTACAAATAATTATAATTTTCTTTTTTTCTTTCACGTATTCGGTTTTGTTTCATACACAAAAGGTATATATATTCGTTCGTGGCTTTGTGATCGATCCATTGACGTCATCACACGTGTTCGCTATTGATTGTATTAGCTTACCTACATATTATATTCAAAAACAAATACCGTATATAAGAACCATTAGCTCAATCGGTAACGTGTCGAGGTGCCATACTGACGGCTATGGTTCGAAACTCGTAACAGGCATTATTGCTAACGGTGCCGACAGATGGTTTTAATTGGGGGTGGTGCACCTCCGAAATTAAAATTGCAACCACTATATCAACCACACCACGCCGTGGTGTGAATGATTTTCATTCAACCCAGGGTGATTTTTTTGGGGTATATGCGGTTGCAATTTGAATGTAGGAGTGTCATCATTCATTATCATTGTATATATCCATCAAATTCATTATCATTGTATATATCCATCCATTCATTCATTGTATATATCCATCCAATTCATTCATTATATATATCCATCCAATTCATTCATTGTATATATCCATCAAATTCATTCATTGTATATATCCATCAAATTCATTCATTGTATTGTCCAATCACTAAACATATCCTCTTGTGATTCTAACCCGTTATTTGACGAGCTAGATTCACTCTTAGGGGAATATGCTACGTGATAAATGTGCTGTCCTTATACAATTGCCAAAACACTCGAATGGAATTGTATAATCATTCATTGACATCATTCATTGTATATATTCATCCTTTATGTATGCCTAGAAACTACACAAAACCGTAGTAATGGCAAGTAATGGCATTGTGCTGTCCTTAACATGTATGCCTAGAAACTACCCAAAACCGTAGCAATGGCATTGTGCTGTGCTTAACATGCTTGTGCTGTCTAAAAAACGGGTAAAAATTGACCCCAATTTTTTTTGTTTTTTTGTATTAGAAATATGTATTATCATATATGAATTCTGAAAATATGAATAGGATTATAGCTGAAATTTCAAAATTGAAAAACCAAGAGATTAAATCTGATAATTTAAACCCTGACCAAATTATGTCTGACTTTCAAGATAAGATATTACGGTATTATTACTAACAAATATATGCTGCCAAAGTTGTATGCACTGATAAAAAAAACCAGAATTATATTCGGTACTCTCTTGCATTCTGTAGTGACGTAAGTGTGTTTGTCCCGTTATTTACTATTGTGGAAGGAATACGAAAAGAATTGGGCCGAGATTATGAATTGAAAAATGAGGTTAATTCGAAGATTAGAAATATACGAGCGTTAATTCAAGAAAATGAAAAAAAAAAAAACGCTGGATACAACTAACGATTTGACATGTATAGCGCGTTAGTAAAATTCTCGCACTGTTGCAAATACAATGAAAGGTACATAATCAATACTGGCTTTGATCAATGAACAAAGAAATAAATTAACTAAAAAATATTTTAGTGAGTGTTTTTTTCTGTTGCTTGTCTGTCTGAGTCGGGTTAAAACGTAGAAATCATTTGATGATGACAAAATAACTACATTGTACATTAATTGGAAATTGCTTTACTGTTTCAATAATGGTCAAAGAAGCATGAACTACAAGATTAGCGAGAGAGAGATTGTCTTCAATTAAGAAATTCTTACCAATTCGCGACTCTGTCAGAAGTAAATTACAAGCCAGACAGTCTTCAGACCAATTTTTCTGAGGGATCTGAAGATTTGTTTAGACCGATTACCAAAGCTATATGGGGGGATGATCCCGAAACGGGGGAAAAAAAGGAGAAAACTCTTATTGGAGAACTTGAAAAAATAGCAACGGAAACTGAAAAAAAAGCACGAAGATCCAAACAAACAAAAAAATCTTTAAAAACACTTCCTGGTGATATAATAACTGCTGAAAGACAACAAGGACGAGAACAACAAGAACGAGAACTTGAAGAAAAACTTGTTAATAGACCACCACTTATCACACCACCTGAACAACTTGAACAACAAGATGCTACTGCAAGAGATGAATATCCACCTGAAAAGATATTTAGTAATGATGCGTTAACTGAAATTAGAGGAATCAAAATAGAATCTGAATTAATTAAGTTTACTAAAGAGACTTTAAAAAAAATATAAGAGATAATTATTTAAAAGATGATAAGTCTAAAAATTTTATAAAAAGTATAGACACCTGGGCGAATAAAGTGTTTTCAGCAAACCGTGGTAAAATTAAAATAACAAAAGAAATAAGTCCTGATTTTAAAATTTTTCTAGCTGCAGTAAATGGTGGCCCACAACCTACAGGGTATACAGCAGACTCAATCCCGGATGAAATACGAATAATGACAGAAGCTGATTCTGAAAAAGGTGCGACTGGTATTACTAAAAAATCAAAAGGAAAGGGATATTCTGGTACTGGAATTTCAGGAAGTGGTCTTATTCAATGCCCTGGAAATATTCTCAGCGATATAGCACAATTAGAAGTTCTCATCGGAGGGAAACAAGCTGGAAATAACTCACCAGAAATAATTAATGAAGCATCTGATATCTGTAACGGTTATTTCAAGGTGGTGTTATGGATATTGGTTTATATCGGGATTTCATTGACGAGTTAGTGGAAAATCCTACGGATCGTTATCACAGTGACTAATCTGATAACGAAGTCATCGCATTCGATAAATATCATTTAAATAAGATGATCATACACTACAACCATGATAAACCTACCAGCGTCTATGCAGTAAACTCACGATTTCCAGTTTATAAAGCGTACTATGGTGATGGTCTCGGTGATACAATTGCAGGGTTATTTGCAAGAATGGCTCCAAAAGTAGCGCCGCTAGCAAAACAATTATCAATGAAAGCTATTGATGTTATTCGTGATAAAGGTATTAGCGCTGTTGGAGATGCTGCTGGAAAAGCGTTTTCAGCCGCTCGGGATAAACTAACAGCGCTAGTTCGGCGGCGAAAATCCAAAGGATTTTCAAAACCACAATTGGGACCATTGCCATCTACAGCGGATATGCCTGCGAGTGTTAGTAAAATTATAAATAACGCAGTAGATCAAAAACTAGCGTCGCTAATGACTCCGTCATTGGCGACTTCGTTGGCCGCAAGTGACCAAGATAACATAACCGCAAATATGATAGCGGGAAGTGACTTAAAAAAAACCACGACGTGGTCGTTAACGATCACGACGATGATTTAGATCAATGAATATATAATAAAATGTTCAAACGGACATCTGATCCAGCGTTTGATATGGACACCCCAGTGCGTAAAGATGATTCTGTACGCTATTATCAATTTTATTCTTATCACGCAACACAACCAGATCTACGATCAAGAATCGAACTTCAAGTTCATTATACCAGTAAATACATTTTGCCTTGTGAAGCATTTATCGAAGTGGAAGGAGAACTTGTAACAAATGTTGTCGCTAATACAGCATACACAGATGACCCAAATGTCAGAGTTGGTTTTGTCAATAATGGTATCATGGCGCTATTTGAAAGTGCAAGATATCTCATTGATGGAAGAGAAATTGAATCTATTGAGCGTGAGGTTGATGTTGCCGCAACAATAATCGGGTTAGCGAGATATTCCGATGATTATTCAAGATCAGCGGGTCCATCTATGATGTTCTATAAGGATATCACTGATCACGCTGATCACATTCAGTATTTTAAATTACGGACACCGCAGGATACCGCAGCTGATCCACAACCACATGCTGCTTCTCCTGAACATCAAGCAAGACCAGCTGCTGCCTTTGACGTTATAAAAAGCGATAATGATCATTACAGTCTAGGATTTGCAACACGCGTATCAACGTTGAAGAGGCCTCGTCGACAGATTTCATGCGCGATTCCACTGCATCATATATTTGGATTCTGTAGAAACGTCCGAAAAAGTATCTATGGAGTTAAGCATACAGTTGTACTCGTGAGAAAGGGTACTGATAATGATGCAATCTGGCACAGTGCTGGTGTTGCTGCCGGTAAAGTTATTTTAACAAAACTATCACTATGGATGCCAGTACTGATTCCATCAATCACAACAGAAGAACGATTACTATCGTTTATGGATCAAGGAGGAAAATCATTGCTGAGTTGGCTATCAGTGACCACAAATACCAAGGATTCTAATGTTGAGAATACATTTACATGGAACCTAGCATCAAAACATGGTGTTTCAGCTCCGCGTCATACATTTCTTGCGCTACAGAATAGAAATCGATTAAACTCTCAAGAACACGGCCATATGATATATGATCAATTAGGTGTCAGTCATGTCTCGCTGAGAATAAACGGACAACAGGAACCATCCGAGAATATAGAACTGAATTAAGATGCCAGCCAAATATCATCGTCTGTTGTCATATATGGCACGTGATCAAAACGTTGATACTGGTCTGCAAATATCACAGTTGGATTTTAAAATCTGTATCCGATCTATTACTGTTCGCTGGAACATCTTGACTTAACAAGACAATCCGTCGTTGATATACACTTTAGAGCTCGTGTAGCCCCTGGCGGTGTTGGCTATAGAGCGGTTGCTGTCATTCTCAGTGATTAAATCAATGCTACTCGAAGGTGTTGGCGGAAGAATGAGAGTAATTGATGCACCAGTGGAAAATATGTTACAATTAGACCAATCTATTATTAATAAAATGCCATATGATGTTATTATTATTACGCTAACTCCAAATCAAATTAAGAAACTACAATCATCAGCAACTGAAAAATGTGGAACTACAATCATGTTGAAACCCAATCAGATGACAGGCGGAGCGAATAAATTATCATTGAAACCTAATCAAACAAAACGTTTCAATGACGCGTTTGATAATAAAAAAGGAATTCGAATTAAACTCTCTGCGGCTGCAATTGCCAATATGAAAAAAACCGGCGGTATATTTCCATTGTTAGCTGCATTACCGACGTTGATTGCGGCAGCGGCACCAGCAGTGGCTAAAGCGGCGGTGTTAGGAGCCGTTGGCACCGCGGCAGGAATGGCACTAAAGAAAGCAACTGGGAAGGGATATAAAAAATGGAAAGGGTCTAAGACTACCAGGAACCCCGTATTCATAGTACAGCGTGAAAGGTCTGAGAATCCCAGGAACGGTTTACTAAATCGGGAACCTTTGGTTCCGTTGTCCAATTCTGAATTACTCGATGCTGCTAAAAAAATTGGCCATAAAAAATTTCAAAGGTGTCTTTATGAAAGATCAGTTACCGGCACAACCCAACAGCGTTGAAACCGGTATCATTAATCTCGACAACAGCACCGGACCCGGAACTCACTGGGTTGCATACGCGATTGATCCACGTGCAATTGTTTATTTCGATTCATATGGATTAGCGCCGCCGAAGGAATTTATTCGTTATATAAACCGCTTAAAAACCCCTGTTTGGTATTCTACGCTACCAACACAACAAATGAATGACCCACCAATATGTGGCAACGAAGTATTAAATGTCCTTGACGCTATTTCAACATCTGGAAAACCACCACATGTTGTCGTAAATGAATATACTAGCAGTCGCTGGTAACGACGAAGTCGTCAACGAAAAGATTTTAGAGAGAGATTATATAAAATAACATGATTGATATTTGGGGGAGATCTTTATCAGCGCTGAAGAAACCAACCACAGAAATATCTGCAACCGGTGATATAAAAAAATAATCGAAGATGAAATAGCTGAGACGTTGAACTTAGCAAGTGTTGATCCCAATGAAATAGTTGTATTTCAAGATCGTCAGGGTAAATTGAAAACTAGTAATGTTTCCCTGGATGATATTTTAGTTAAACAAAACGGCGTAACCGAAGGCACTATTGCGTTGTTTTCCGATCAGGGTAAACTCAAACCGGATGTACTCATTTCAACTATTGTTGATAGAATTAACAATATTGACAAAACCATTTCGGATTTCTTTGAAAATCCACCGGTGACCACACCGAAGCTCACAACGATAAAAGATTCCATGTTAGAACTAGCAGCACGTCAAAGCAAATATGCAGATCACGTTGAAAAGTTTACATCATTTCGTAAAAATATAATTGAGAATTTTTTTGCATCCACGTTGGATAAAATTGACATAAAACTCCTTGATATTAAAAAATCCATCGATGAGATGAAAAACATTATCGAAGCAATCAAAGATGATTTTCTGAGGATGATAACAATCATTGAAAAAATAAAAATTCCTCACGAACAAAAAAATATCATAAATAATATGTACACGATCCAACACGGATCATTTGTGTGGACTCCTACAAACAATATACTAAGTATCACCGCGACCGTCAAGGGTATTTATCGATTAACACTAGTGACACCGACTCAATTTAATATATCGTCGTCGAGTTCATCTGGGGTCAACAATACGATATCAACGATCATCGACAAGGCTGCAACTGAACGATTCACGGTAGCATCCACTGATACAAATTTGGCTAGGGCTTCAGTATCATGGTATATGGAATTCGTAGCGGATTTGAGTAAACAACTAAATTGAAATCGTAAACTGATTTGGAAATAAAATGTCGTCATCAACGGTACCTTCGGTATCTCAATATCGCTATGATCAGGTCAGAGACTTTCAAACTAAACTCAAAACTCTTTTTGAGGAGTACCGAACAAAAATGAAAAAATACCGGCGAAGTATCAGTGCTATCGATGTAGCTGTGTATTCGCTGTCTGGTGTAGTTGCCGGCGCTGGTATTACTATATCATCAGTTACAATGACCGTTCCGGCTGTTATTCCGGTTTGTATAGCTGCGGTGTCAACCATCGCGGGAATAGCCAACGCGATAGCAAAAAAAATATCACCGTGTTCTCAACAAAAACTACAAGATTACATTGTTAGATATGCTGCAGTATTTCATGCACATTCGCAATTATCTAAGTTGATTTCATCGTCGATCGACGACACGATAATAACCGAGGATGAGTTTTCGAGAATAGTTCAGTTGTACGAGTCAACTATGTTAGAATTAGAGCGCGACAATAATAATAACAATGACAACACCGCAAGAACTACTTCAACGGATAGCAGAAAATACCGAACCGGTGAAAACAAGCATGATATCAATAACCTCAACCAATCCTGAATTCAGTGTTAATCTCCCTACTCCGAAGGAGATAGCGCTAGCAAAAATACGAGTGTATCACAGTTGGCCTAACATTAGATCGGTAGCATTTGGCGGTCAACCACCGAATAATTCCTTGGTGTTTGCAAGTAGGAATAAAGAAGACGGTACTCCAGACTGGAACGTTGTTTTGCTGCCATATGGGTCATATCAAATCGAACAAATGAATGGTGAATTCAGCGTAGAATAAAATCCATTACTGGAGCAGAATCGAAAATCGCTATAACAGTTCATGAACCAACGCTATCATCTGCCATTGAAATAAACTCACCCGGGTATGTCGTAGATATTTATCAGAGTTCTATAAGAACCGTACTAGGATGGCCTGAAATCCCACCTCGGACAGCTTATCAAATACCCGAACCACAAAAATCTGATTATGTCACCAACAGAATAAAATCTGATAATCCAATAAAAATTATGACGAATACAATAAATTGAAAGTTTTCACTGAAATGATAGACGATCGCGCTAATAGATATTATCAAACTCAACAAGATGAAATGGTTAAAAATTTCACAGCGATGACTAATGATTTTGCGTTGTTGTTAGTATCTCTCGAGTCGGGTCTTCTCACCCGAGATGAATTTATCAGCGTTGTAGAAACATGTAATAAAATCATCGACGACATGGAAACATATAATTTACGAATTATTCAAGAGGTATTAGGTGACGATAATCCTAAAACAAGAACAGAATTTGCAACGAAGAATAATATAGACATAGTATATATTCCTCATTTCAAGATTCCAGGACATAATGTCCCAGTGATAAAAACATCTCATAGATACGCCATCGATGGTTTCAAAAAAAATCCATGACGCATGGAAGAAATCGCCACAATCACAAAAGCAATAATCCTTAAATATAATAACGACCCAGACGCCGGTGGTAGGCATATCGCTCCTCAAAATGTGAATATATCCTCGGTGATAGCATTGAATTTAGTATGTGATGTTATCGAAGGCAGCTATCAAATAAATCTCGAGCGATCAAATCAAGCTCAGCAGGGATATATTTTATACTCTTTTGCACCAACAGCTCTTCCAGGATTTCTAATTATTGAGGATCCAACTAATCCAGTCTATATGCGATGCCATACTAATTCGCTAACGAGAATCAACTTCAAACTCACTGACCAGTCAAATAATCTAATTGATCTACAAGATGAGGTCCTACAAATTAGTCTGTTTGTGAAATCGTAGTGATTTTCATCGTAAAAGAATTGTTAACCCATAGCAGCAGAGGGGGTGAATTCCAACGACAACGGCGTCTTTTTTTTACAAAATGGACCCTTACAAGGAAGCGTTAATTTACCAAATAGACCTTTCTATTCAATATTTACTAGGAAGCCTCAGTTTGTCAAATAGACCTTTCTATTAAATATTAACGAGAAGGAAACCTCGTCGACGCCTACAAAGTTGGTCTGTTCACCCCCTTTGCTGTTCCTACTATAATGTACGCAGCTATGGCACAGTTCACTTTGCAATGAATTAATATCAATAACAGATCAACAATGTTTCCTACTGTGTTTCAGTCACCTACATCATAATACATAAACATTAAAATCAGATCTTCGTTCAGTTCAATAACGAAACGAAAATACTTGTACAATACAACCTGAGTTGTAAATTGGAAAGTCAGAAGTTTCTGTCTTTATTTACTAAATTTTACTCTAATCAATTGGCGACCACATATGAAATAACTTGCCCAAAAGTCCATTAACCGCACCTTTGCATGGTTTATCTTAATTATCCTCAGATTTCCGTACCGCTAGCCCGTTATGCCATAGAAAATACACTAGTATTCCCTTTCTAACTGGGATCTATTTAATTGCGCCACTCTAGGCCAGACAATCCATACGTTTTCCGGCGTATCACGAGTATATAAATACGCCTATTTTCCACTATGGTCACATAAGAGGTATCCACTAAGTCCCAACTTATTGATTCTATTGCGTAATTTACTGGTTTCCTACCGTAAATACTGCAATTTCAACCACAACACTATTATACACAACTATATTTTAATATAAACTATGTTACATAGGGACAGTCATTCGGCTTGGACCTAAATTCACTACTAACAAACACTAGCATGGTTCAAACTCACTACACTCGGCTCTGTGACATTTGTTCCAGCAGCAGGAGGGGCGAATCGGACAACCTTTTATAGAGGCGTCAATTTGGCAAACCAAAGCGTCCTCCAAAATCGTAAAGAAAGCGTCTATTTGGCAAACCAAGGCTTCCTCCAAAATCGTAAAAAAAAGTTTCCTTTGGGGACGTAAAGTCGTTTTCGCACCCTCCCTGCTGATATGGGGTTAAAAATCATTTTTACGATGAAAATCCTTTTAGGATTTCACAGTCTAATTTGTAAAACCTCACCTCGTAAATCAATTAGATTATTGGATTGGTCAGTGAGTTTGAAATTAATACGCGTTAACGAATCATTACGACATCGCATATACACTGGATTAGTTGGATCTTCAATGATTAAAAATCCGGGTGGAGCTGTTGGTGCAAATGAATATAAAATATATCCTTATTGGGCTTGATTTGACCTTTCCAGATTTATTTGATAGCTTCCTTCGATAACATCACATACTAAATTCAATGCAATCACCGAGGATATATTGAAATTTTGAACAGCGATATGCCTACCACCGCGGTTTGGGTCATTATTATGTTTGAGGATGGTTGTTTGTGATTGTGTTATTTTCTTCCATGCGGTAAGTATCAGAGATACGTTTTCCGAGATAAGATCATTAATAGATTTTTTTTAGTTCATTTGCGTTATACCCAGGAAACTTGAAATCGGGTAAATCAGCTTCTGTTATGTTGTAACCGGTTAGGAATTTTTGTTTATCTCCGTTCTTATCATTAATTATTACTCGAATAATTCGTTTGTTGATATATTCCATGTCATATACAAGTTGATTTAATATCTTAATATGCGCTATAATCTCATCACGTGGTCTTGCTATATCAGAGAGATGCTCCTGGAAACTATGTCGTAGTTGTTCTAGTTGTGTGTTCTATGTAATTGATTAATCTCTTTCAAATAATCAAGGATGTTAGTTAACGTAAATGTAATTGTTATGAATGAATCAATGTTTTTCTCAAAAACAAAATCCCATTGCATGTTTTTGTTATCGATAAATATGAATCTATCAGTTAATATCGTGTTTTTATATCAGATAAATCATTTCGATATGATGGAGTAATTTCTTGGTATGATATTTCGTCTGTGACATAATCAGATATTTTAGGTTTGTGTATTTGATAAGATGCCTGAGGTGGATTTTCAGGCCACCCTAACATGGTTCTTATAGAACTCTGATAGATATATACGGCATACCCGTGTGAGTTTATTTCAATTGCGGATGATAGTGTTGGTTCATGAACTGTTATAGCGATTTTCGGTTCTTTTCCAGTAATGGATTTTATTCTACGTTGTAATTCGTTATTAATTTGTTCAATTTGGTATGACCCAGATGGTAGCGAAACAATATTCCAGTCTGGAGTACCATCGGGTTTATTCTTATTCGCAAACACCAGGGAATTATTCGGCTGTTGACCACCGAATGATTTTGATCTAATATTTGGCCAACTGTGGTATACTCGTAATTATTGCTAGCGCTATCTCTTTCACCGGAACCGCAGAAGGAAAATTCACACTGAATTCAGGATTCGTTAAGGTTATTGAGATCATGCTGGTTTTCACCGGCGTGGTATTTTCCGCTATTCGTTGAAGTAGTTCTTGCGATTTTGCCATCGTTATTATACTCATGTTATTTTTCTAATTTTGACATCGCGGAATCATAAACACGTACCATCGCTGAAAACTCACTATCGGATATTAATATGTCATCGAGTGACGACGATATCATCGATGATAATTGGGAGTATGCGGTTGACACAACATGGAATTTAATTACGTAGTCCTGTAGTTTACGCTGGCTGCATGATGATATCTTTTTTGTTATAATCAAAATAATTCCCGCGATTGATGTCGCCGCTTATATTCAAATTGGAACAGCTATCGGGGCAATCATTGTCACCGAGGAGAGTATAATACCGGCTCCGGTGATTACACCTGATACCGAGTACACGGTAACATCAACTGCGGTGATTCTTCGGTGGTATTTTTTATTTTTACTTAATATGTCATCGAGTGATACTCGATAAATACCCTTGACGGCCGCGGTGATATCTTTTTTTTGTTTGTAGGTGTCCACGCAAATGATCCGTGTTGGATCGCGTACACCTTATTTATGATATTTTTTTGTTCGTGAGGAATTTTTATTTTTTCAAGTTTTTCTATCATCCTTGGTAGATCATCCTTGATGACATCATTGTCGTTTTAATATCTTCGCGAACAACTCCTACTCGCTGATTAATAGCTGTTATTTCATCGAGTTTCGTGATAATACCAGTGAGATCTATTTTAAGATCATCGGGTTTTGAATTTTTTATACCAAAATATTTATCAATAGAGTCATCGGTCCTGTTAAAGTTTTTACGTAACGTAGTAAATTGAGATACATGAGCGTCATACTCGGATCGCAACTTTGACAAATTATCCATGGAGGTTTTTATCTGCGTGTGTTTCGGTGTGGTCACCGGTGGATTTCCAAAGAAATCTAATAGAGGTTTGTCAATATTGTCAATTATATTTCTTTGTAATTCAGAAAACTGATCGAATTTAATTATATGGTTCTCGTATTCATCGCGTAGCTTTTTTTAATGGTTCTAAATTGTTAATTCTATCGACAATAGTTAAAATAAGTACACCCGGTTTGAGTTTAACCTGATCGGAAAACAACACGACAGTATCTTCTACTGCGTCGCGTTGTTTAACTAAAATATCATCAAGGGAAATATTACTAGTTTTCAATTTACCCTGACGATCTTGAAATACAACTATTTCATTGGGATCAACACTTGCTAATTTCAACATCCCAGCTATTTCATCTTCGATTTTTTTTTACATCACCAGTTGCAGATATTTCCGCGGTGGGATTTTCAGGCTTGATAAAGATCTCTCCCAAATATCAATCTTCATACTCTAAGATCTCTCTAAAAAGTGACTACTCGTATATTCCCGTACGGTTTTATGTGGTGGTTTTCCCGATGATGAAATAGCGTTGAGGACATTCAATACTTCTATGCCGCATATTGGTTGGTCATTCATTTTCTTTTTTGGTAGCGTAGAATACCAGATAGTAGTTTTTAAGTGGTTTATATAATGCGTAAATTCTTTAGGCGGCGCTAATCCATATGAATCGAAAAACAACAATTGCACGTGGATCAATCGGGTAGTGCTGTTATCGAGGTTAATAATACCGGTTTCAACGCTGTTTGGTTGTTGTGGTAATTGATCTTTCATAAAGACACCTCTGAAGTTTTTTATCGCTAGTTTTTTTTAGCAGCATTGAGTAAATCAAAATTGGACATGGGAACTATTGTTGTTAGTAACTGTTCCTAGTCTCAGGCAGTTTCCGCTGTACCATGAATATGGAGTTCATGGTAGTCTTAGACCCTTTCCCTTTTTTTGTGTCCCCGCCCCTTTTTTGGTTCATATGATTGAGCAATGCTGTGTACTGCTTTTGCACCAAGAGCTCCAGCAGCTCCTAACGTGGCGGCTTTACAAGCTGCAATTAATGCTGGAATCGCAGAGAGAAGTGGAAATACACCACCTAATTTTATCATGTTCTTAATCGCGGCCTCAGAGAGAGTGATCTGAACACCTTTTTTATCTGTGATGGCATCATTGAAGTGTTTTATCTGACGAGCTGTCAATGACAGTTTATTCAGACCGCCAGACATCTGATTGTGCTTCATGGATATTGTGGTTCCACATTTTTTTAGCTGATTCCGATCGCAATGCTTTAATTTGACCAAGAGTCAACGTAACACTAATAACACTGTATGACATTTTACTAATAACAGATTGATCTAATTGTCTACATGTTTTCCACTGGTGCATCAACTAATCTCATTCGTCCACCAACACCTTCGAGTAGCATTTATTTGTCGCTGAGAATATCAGCAACTGCTCTGTAGTCAGGGATAAGTGGATCTGGAGCAACCGGAAGAGATACACAAGCTCGGAAATGTATGTCAACGACGGATTGTCTGGTTAAGTCAAGATGTTCCAACGAAAACTAGTAGATGGGATATAGTTTTCTAAAATCAAACTGTGATATTTGGTTTTGATCGTAATTAAGTAAAATATTCTCAGATGGTTCCTGTTGGCCGTTTATCCTCAGCGATACTTCAGAAACACCGAGTTGATCAAATATCAAATGACTCCGTTCTTGAAGACCAACTCGCGTCTTATCATGTAACGCAACAAATATATGCCGCGGCTCAGCAACACCCTGTTTTGATGCCAGGTGCCAAGTAAATACGCAGTTAACAAAAGAATTCATAGTATCCGTTGTTGTTGTTAGCCACGATAACAATGATTTTGCTCCATGATCCATAAATGATAGTAGTTTTTCCTCTGCGGTGATTGATGCAGTTATTAATGGCATCCACAGTGATAGTTTTGTTATATGTACTTTACCAGCATCAACACCAATATCACACCAGATTGCATCATTATTATCACCTTTTCTCACGAGTACTACTGTATGTTTTGCTCCATAGATAACTTTTCTAACATTTCTGCAAAATCCAAAAATATGATGCAGTGGAATTACACATGAAAATAATCTACGCTGTCCTTTCAACATTGTTACACGTGTTGCAAATCCTAGGTTGTAATCAGGATAAGTATTTATAATCATATTTTCGATATCAGCATTAGGAGCACCAACACGATCTTTGGTTGTCTTATTTCATACTGAACGTTTTCGGCGTGATCAGTAATATCCTCAGAGAACATCATAGATGGACCTGCCGATCTTGTATAATCGTCGGAATATCTTGCTAACCCCACTATTGTTGTGGCAACATCAACATCGTGTTCTATGGATTCAATATCTCTTCCATCAATCATATATCTAGAACTCTCAAATAGCGACATGATACCATTATTGACAAAACCAACTCCGACATTTAGGGGATATGGTGTATCAGCTGCAACATTTGTTACAATTTGTCCTTGCACTTCGATAAACGCTTCAGCGGGTAGAAAGTATTTGCTGGTATCATGGATTTGAAGTTCGATTCTTGATCGAATATATGGTTGTACTGCATTATAGGAATAGAATTGATAATTGCGTACAGAATCAATCTTGGGTACTGGTGCGTCCATATCGAACGCTGTATCAGGAGACGATTTGAACATATTATTATATATTTCTTGATCTAAATCCCGATATCGCTCGCGATTTCAAGCCATTTTCCGCTATCATATTTACAGTAATATTATCCTGGCCGCTGCTCAGTGATGCTAGTTTTTGATCCACCGCGTTGCTTATTATTTTGCTTATACTCGAGGGCATAATTTCCGTAGATGGTAGTGGTCCTAGTGACTTCGTCACCAATGACTTTGTCATCGGTTTCCTTCGCCGCCGAACTAACGCTACTAGTTTTTCTTTAGCCGCGGAAAATGCTTTCCCGGCAACATCACCAACAGCGCTAATACCCTTATCACGAATAACATCAATAGCTTTCATTTGATAATTATTTTGCGATCGGTGCTATTTTTGGAGCCATTCTTGCAAATAACCCTGCAATGGTATTCCCGAGACCATCTCCATAGTACGCTCTATAAACAGACAATCGTGAGTTTACTACATAGACCATAGTTGGTTTTCTATGGTTGTAGTGTATGATCATCTTATTTAAATGCTATTTATCTAATCGTAAAATCGTAAACGATTTCCAGTCCTACGGATTTTCAACGAATTCATCAAATTAATCACTATAGTAACCGTAAAAATCCGTAGGATTTTCGGCTAGCTCATCAATAAACTCTCGGTATACATCAATATCCATGATACCACCCTCAAATAGTCGTCTGCAGATATCAGCTGCCTCATTAATCACTTCCGGTGAGTTATTTCCGGCTCGTTTCCCTCCTACGATAATTTCTAATCGTGATATATCCGAGAGAATACAATTAGGACAACTAACTAAATCACTACCTGATAACCTTGGAGTTCCACTCTGAGAAAAACCCTCCCCAATACTACTACTATAACCAGTTGCACCCTGTGCATCATCATCATCTTCGTCTTGATCAAATGGCATACACAATGATTGCTTATCATCATCGTCAGGTGGTAGTTGTCGTTGAGGTGAGAAAGATATTTTCTTTGAAGGCTGTTGTCTTTTTCTTTGCAATCTTTGCGGTTTTTTTATTTTTGTTTCTAGTTCTTCATATTGATTATACACTGTACTCACCGTTTTTAGATATCCAGTGTATGATGTACTACCTTTATCAATTCGATTTGTGTTAGTTTTGATTTTGTAAATCACATCAGCCCAATGATTCATACTTTTAATATACGTGTGTTGTTCTGTTTTCAACATTTTTTTCCTGTTTTCGAATGATCTCGAAAGTAAATACTGAGGATGATTGCCCTAAAAGTAGACAATTATTTGAATTACTTTTTTCCATCTTGCATGATTTAATATATTCGTGCCACGAAGAGATCTCGCGCCTTGTGACCTTTACAGATAAATCAAATTTTGCTTACCATATGATTAATCTGGTGCAGCGACGTGCATTTATTATACGATGAACCCTGTGCAAGCCTACCGATATTGTTTTCTGCAGATACATTTATTTTCTTGTGGTCACAAAACTTTTATCTTGCTTGTACGAAATTATCAGAGAGGTTACAGTCAACGATGTTATAATAATACTATTACATACAGCCCAGCCACACTGATTTGTTGCGCAACAATCGTTAAAAATGGCGCTGGTATTCTGTTCATTAAAGTGTCTACCAAACCAAATTTGCTGAAGATTCGAGTGATTCCTTTTATTGAAAATCGTGAGTATCCGAATCTTTCAAACAAAACCACGACACTCGACATGTCCAAGAAACGCCGCCAGATAATATTTCAACGTAAATCATGCCACAGGAATTATTCATTGCGTTACAAAGACCACCATAGCCAAACGCATCACATGATTATGATATATCATCCAGAAATTGTTTTGGAGTAGCACGCCATTTTTTTTTTTTTGCTATATGAGCTAACACAGACAACGTTTTCGAATTGTTCTCTCACACGTTAAGCCACGCAATTTAGACAGCCTATTTATATCGGAACAAGAGCAGCTATATCTAGTTCATTCAAAAGATAAAGCGTTTAAACAACTGAGGCGACTTGGCATGCCTTATAATAGTATGTATTGTCGATTTCGGTGAAAATATCTGCTTAAATTAGGACAGTTACATACTGTGACGTCACTGATATGTTGCCGTGATGCCGTAGCAGGGTTGAGTTTATCACGAATAATCCAAGTCGGACCATCTTCACTAACATGTTCAGCAATAAACTTTATTCCGAATATGTACTTGTTGTCACCAACAAGATTATTAACAATGTTTATTAGTCATCCATTGTGGAATCAATATTCCATCGCCATCAGTATTAAATATTGAAAAAATCCAAGTTGCTTGTTTGACAAAATCTAAACAGTTGTAACTCTGTTGTTTTCTTTTAAAAGTCACCCGGTAACCTATCAACGTATGATAATCCTGATCTGCTCTGACTCAACCGCAGATAACTTTGTAAACTCATCTCTTCTATTACCTCTAGTGATCCGATGTAATTTGAGATTTAAATCTGCTTTTGAATTTGGTAATATGATTTTGTTCCCAGTGAGCTCTTGATACATTTATTGGA